>KK115348.1:245829-259873 GCA_000611955.2 Stegodyphus mimosarum
TTTTTGAATGTTCTTTACTTTTGGTTTTAACTATTGCCCTTGAATACATGAATGACGAAACACGAATTGAATGATTGGGGAGCTAGGTTTGGAGGCAACTTCCCCTTGATAAGTCTGTCTCCGGCCTACTCAGCAATCATTCATGTATGCATTTTAATAAAATTTAGTTTCATTTTTATTAATTAGTAAAAATTGAACTTGATTTACTTATGCTACTGAATTTAAATGATATTATAGATTAGTTCATAATTAGCATTAATTTGTTTACACAATTTCTGTTTAAATTATAATTTTTATCTTAAAATTACTATTTTAAATAATTACCTTTTACTATAATTTAAATTTCATTCCTTGCAGCAATGGCGCAATGAATTGTTTAAATTTAATAAATAATTAAATAAAATTTACTGTTATGAAACAATATATATATATGTATATATTAATAGTATATATATGTATTAACAATATTTTGTAATTTGCTCCTTAGCATTTGCATTTAAAGGAAACTTGTTTCCTTTTAAATGTGCTCACCCGTTTAATATTTGGGCTAAACCTTATGACAATTATCTTAGGTTTTATTAGTAGTCAAGCGAATGTTAAGTACTGCTCTATCTTCTTTTTGATTCACATCACATGTATTCGTTCAGCGTGAAACGTTATGTAAATTAACAGCTCGCGGAACAGAATTTAAAACCTAATCAGTTGATTTATGGAGTGAAAGGCTGTGAGAATTAACTCTCATCTGTATTTGTCGCCGACCTCAGCATTTCCCGATTGCGTTCAAGTTCGATAGATGCCTTAATAGTGATTAGCTGAAGGAATAACCAAGTTTTTTTTTTTTTTTTAGAGAAAATTTGGTTATCGTATAAAGTTCTAGTTAATTTACGTGTTCTTGGCTTAGAACTTTAGTGTAGTGTTTAGTGACTATTCTCTAGTCTTCTTGCAACTATAAAGTATAAGTCCAAAGAAGGGTTAAAATACTCTTTTATTCACTCAAAGAAATACTACAGACGGCTCTCTCTCGCTTGCACGAAAGCTTCAAGTTGGGCTTTAACTTAAGATAAAAAATAAAGAGCTAAACTAATTCTAATTAGCTAAACTTTAGCCGAAGCTATGCAAAAGTAACTAACCGAGTTGGCCCGTCATTAAACCTCACTGGCGAATACTAGCAGGTACGTAAGGCTACGGACGAGTGTAGTAAAATAAGCTTAAAGCAACGACATAGCCCGAAGACAGAACACACTTTAATGAGAACTTTTGAGCACTTCCACGAATGTGACTGAACTTTCCATTAAATGCTGGTTCTACTTCATTTACATAAAACGCGATACTGAAACATCATTCTGGCAGGGAGCTGTAGGTGGACAACAAGAACTTGAAGAAAAAGGTTTCAAAATTAAAAATAACTATTAGAAAATTAAAATAATCTTTACAGTTATACTTGTAATGCTCGAAGTCAAGTGACAGTTGATAACCTTATTGTTGAGAGTACATTCTACCTTTAGTTATAAACCTCTATGAGTGGACAAGTGAAATTTTTGTTGAACTGTTGTTAATTTGCAAGTTGATGTTTTACAGGATGATACTGCAAGATAGGCAGATATACTTTAAGTAGCAAAATTGTAATTTTAATTGAAAATGATTTTTAATTCTTATTTCTTACTAACTGTAAGTTTATTCTTTAATTCTATGAGAATGCTAAATTGAAAAACCGGTTTGTAATAAGACTCCTTCGTTTATGTCCACACAAAGAATTCTATATTCGCTGTTTAAAAAAGCTTCTTCGCACGTTGAACCTGTAACGATTACATCTAAGTACATGACGTCTAAATAATTGCGGCAGTAACAGTTAGCAGAGCAGTAAAGCAATCATTATCTCACACGGTATCACTTTTCTGCTTCTTCTGCATAAAAGAAGACCTCGCACATGGTTCTAAAATTTACCTGGATGCGTCTTCCAGTCACTTTTCTAGTGACTTGAGTCACTATCGCTCATTGAGCTACTGTTCCTTACATATATCTATAAAGACTCAGCACTTTCTATAAAAGCGTAATCAGGGAAGTCAACCGCCTACGGTCATATTACGGGCTGTTAAATGCCTGGCAGAAATGGCAGTCTTCTATTAAAGTTGTCTTCTTTTTTTTTTCTTTTTTTTTTAGTCGCGTGAGCCAAAATATGAGAGACGAAGAGCAATTTAATGCGCTAGGCAGATTTAGGGGAAGATTTTGCCATTGGTTCAAAATAAGAAAGGGGAAAAAAATCTTGCACGAAAATGGGGGAACGGTGCAAGTTGATGAGAGTATTAGTTGACTGCTCCGCTAGAAATCTCTGTCAAATTTTTACTTACCCATTGCCTTTGTTACGAGTACCCCCTCCGTGGACAACATATTTTATGCGCGAGGATTTATTTTGGGGAAGTTTTAAATAAGTAATTTCTAAATTTTAAAAAAAAAATATGCTTAAAATAATATATGATGTTAGTGCTTTTTGTGGACAATGGTAATAGTATGTTAATATTGCCGACTGCTGATTTTTTCTTCTTAAACTTTTTTTTAATCTTATATTGGGAGTTTTGTTTCACCTGAAAAACAGCGACGAATCACACTGAAAAATATTTTTTAAATCTTCCGGGTATTTTTAAATTGAATTTTCCCAATTATTTTTTTAATTGAGCTTAATTTTTAACTTTTTTAATTTAATTTCCAAAATTATCTTTGATTTTTATGAATTTTTTTATTTTGTATTTAAAATTTACAATAAAAACTCGATAGATATTAAACTGTTATTTGATACCTTGATACTTTATTTTTAACGTTAATTAATTGTTTTTAAAATTGTTATCGTAGGATTTTTTGACAGCTTGATACTTTATTTTTAAAGATAATTAATTGTTTTTCAAATTGCTACAGTAGTTTTTTCCTTATTCGGATGTTCTTATTTTTTATTACTTAATTTAAGGCATTTTTCAGTGTTGTAAAATTTTAAAAAATTTAATATTTTATGAAGAAGAGTTTAAAAAATTAATATACAATATATATATTATACTTTTATATAGTATATAATATTGCGCTTTTATATATATATTAATATGCATGAAAGTGCCGGAAAATTATTTTAAATTTATAGTATTAATAATAAAAATAATTTATGATAATTCGCATGGGCGATAAAATGAACAAAACAGAGAAAAACTCCCTTTGACATCCCTATAAATGCATGTAGTTAACGCTCAGAATCATTTCTAGTATATATTGATTCAGAGTTTGAAAAAGGCAACATTTTTTAACTGATTCTTCTAAAAAGGGTTCAGTTATATATGTTTAAAGTCACCAATCTTTTCTCTAATATATAAATTTGTTAGGGAATTTTAGTCAGCTATCCCTTTTATTTTCCCAAATATCGCATAAAATCTATTTCTTTTTTTCTGGCGACTATCGTATGTGTCCATCAATATCATACACAAGATTAAATGTGAGAAAAGTCCTCAATATAATTAAACATGTTGAACCGGGAAAGTGCCTGCATGCGTTGTGGCTGTTATTAGTGAGCTTTTCCAGGTATAGCAACTCATCAAGATATTTCATATAGTTACAATAGCACTGTCCTAAGCAATGTGCGTTCTTTTTTTGTTCCGTCTTATTTAAGTATTTCTCAAGTTCTGGAGAATATAGCATCCATTTTTAAGGTTATTTATTCTATCAACAGAATTCTACGCGTAGATAAGCACCTTAGCCAGTAGACCACCTGCTCTATCGATAACGAAAGAAAATAGATTTATTTCGAAAATTTTTATCGTTCTGAAACCAAATGAATTTTGCCACTTAATAAAAAATAAAATTTCAATTTTTGAAAAGGTTTAATGCGTTTCGCTAGGCAATCAATGTAGCTCATTTTTTCCCCTAACAGATTATCTGGAAACTACTTGAAATAAAGATATCGAACTGAAAAAGATTCTGAAACTTCGTTTACTAAAATAAAATGTACAGTAATCCCCGTTGTGTTTTCTTGTACACATAGAAACTTTTAATTTGACGTTAATTACCGAGAATGGTTGAAATTTCTGATGAGACTTATTAATTGCAAATAAAACTCTACTAATCGATAAATTTATTTTATATTATCAAAGTTATTCAAAAGGATACCTATATATCTAAACCTGTTAGCTTTATAAACATTTAGCTTATAAATTTATTATGCCTGTTTCGGTGCTTTTTCATTGGATGTCTTCACCTTTATGTTCGCTAAGGATGCGCACTAAAAAGAGATGCATATTCATACCATGCAACTTTCTACAACGAAAAAAATAACTGCTTCCTTGAAAGAACTATTCCGGAACCCAAACCCTTTACGATGCGCGCGTATTATTTACGTTCTACCATTCAATGCCACTGGAATGGATTTCGAAACGTATCTTAAAAATCAAGGGGTAAAAAATAAGTAAGAATACCACCTTCATAAAAAGCATTATCCTCCACTTGGTCGATCCATCATGCTATCTCGGCCCTTTCACTCTTAATCTATCAACACGCTTTTTCTGCTTGTCATATGCATAGTCCTTAGAATTGGTCGCCTCCTTCTATACCTATGGGGTACTTCTTTTGATGGAGCTTTGTGTATTCATGAGACTTTTTATTCAGGTCGCTTATGAAGTGATCAAGCAATACATGATCTACTACGCTGATTAAATTTGCATGGACTCGTTGCTGAAGAAAGCGACGCCAGCTGAACTTCAGAAATTTGGGATAGCGTCGATGACGTATAATCGCTCAATCGATCTGCAAGTGAATTGCAAAATGCAGTTAATTCTTCCAAAGATACTTAGAGAAGTGTCTTGATCTACGAAGTTGCCTTTTTATTGTTTGGAACCGAGGAAGTCTACGAGCAAAATCAAAGTTTGTGTTTGTATTTTGAGCAGCAAATCGTTACGTTACGGAAAGCAGGAAGAGAATGAATCCTAGTTGCAACAATCGTGTTGCAACTAGTTGCAACAATCGTGTGAATGTGATGTTAGGTTTGTGGTAATTTGTTGGAATCAACGGTCAGCTTTATGGAACTATATATCTTAAAGAATGAATCACTGCGTTCAGGTCATTTGACAAGGAACGATTTGTATTCCTTGCAAATATGCTGTGCTGTTGTGACTCATCTCACTTCCCCGATTTAATCAGAATACGTCAACGAATTTTATCGTGGCAAGCAGTGCAATGCAGCGTCTGTCGTTGGCATGAGCCTTAAGCATCATATACGTGACAGTTTCTTCCTAATGTCTTGGTAGTTTCTTCTCAGTTTTGAAGGACGAGTTCGACAGTTTTGCACCTTTGTGCCCTCAAAAGAATTTACGGATCGCCGTACACTTATGGTACAAACTCTTATACCTTTATGAACATCCATACCTTTATTGGATTCGAGATTCGAACTTGAGTCTTTGGTACGGTAGTCAATGTCACTAACCACTAGCCCGTCTGGGCGGCTTTCAGATACGTAGAATAGTGAATGGTGAAATAATTTTGATATGTCTAACGAATTTTTGGCTTAATTAATCTAATTTACGAGGGACTCCGGTGCTTTGAACCGTATCTTTTTCGCTTGCTGTTATACTCATTCGCATGTTTTATTTGCCTTCGGATGCTAGCCTGTTAAATTACATAAATTAAATTCATAAGATTTCCGGCATGACTAGATGCAATCATTCCAAGAATGAAGAATAACATTTCATTAGGTTTTTATGCCGTATGTATTATGTGAAATGGATTGAAAGTTCTTCTGTTTAATTCAGTTATTCAAACAGTTCGTAAGCAAAATTATTAATTTTCATTCTGTGCACCATTAATAAGATGGCAGTAAGGATATTCTATACTCTAATAACGACATATAGCTTGGAACTTCTTGTGATTTTTTCCATAATATGATCAAGATTATCAGTTCTTTCCAGTAAACCTCACTTTTTAGTAAGCTGCAAAATTAAAGGTTTTTAGGGGTAAGATCAGGATTTCTACTGTGTTATACTAGACAGTTCCACTTCTACCAGTTCACCGTTCTGAGAACTGATATTTCTGTTCATCGGTCACACAAGTCTGTAATTCAAAGTGAGACGGTGTTCCATCTTGTTGAAAGAAGCTTTGCAAGTTGTTGCCTTACAATGGCGTTCGCTCAATTCGAGGGAACAAAAAGATCTGTAGCAGCTCCGAATATGCAATGAAAACATTGTAAACATTGTTATAAGCTATTTCTCCCGCCTTCTTAGCTTGCCTTCGTGGTGTAATAAATCAGCACGCTCGGTGCGTATTCGAAAGGTCCAAGGTTCGAGTCCCGGGGAGGGCATTGCTCATTTTTCATGTTCCCTGCTTCGTAATAACCTAATGTCTTTGCAGTGGCACTCGAACTAAAAAAGGGATATGGGTAATGATTTTCCACCACCAGGATTTGGCGATTGAGTTCCCTAATCCTTAATCGCCCTTTAAAAAGGGAGTATATAAGGTATTCCTCCCACCTTCTTAGCATGTCTTTGTGGTGTAATGGTCAGCACACTCGGAGCGTTTCGAGAGGTCCGAGGTTCGAGTCCCGGTGAGGGCAATACACATTTTTCATGTCTTTTGCTTCGAAATATCTTAATGTCTGTACATAGTTCCAAAGCAAAATGGCGATAAGAAAATTGTTACTCATTAGGACTCATCAGGCGTTGATCTTAGGAGAATATCGAATGTGTTTATATATTATATGCTGATTTTCAGAGTTTGAAATTTGACATTTGATTTACACATTCATTTACATGGAAAGCAGTTTCCGAAAAGAAGATATTTAAAAAAAATTCTGGTGCATTGTTAAGTACCTGTAGCATGGCAACGGAGTAGATAAACTGACACTCGCCTGTTCTATGCGTGGATTTAAAACAACAGTTAAATTTTACGGTTTTTAACCTCAGTCTGTTAAGTATGACGTCATTCATATTTAATTTAAGCAGTGCTAACTATCGACTACGTGAAAGGAATTTTTGACAACTTCGAACAATGAACTAGCAAACGTTTATTGTTTATAGGTGTACATTTCGCGTGCGCAACAAGCACATATACATCTAATCCTTTTGTGAGACTGAATTAAATAAAAGAAGTTTAAATCTATTTCACATAGTCCAACTCTTCCATACTCCAACTCTCCCATTCATTCTTCGAGGCACTGCACAAAAGTTGTTTATACATTTCCAAATCAAATTTTACGCGATATTATTATATTTTAAATACAATATGCTTATTTTCCAAATTCGCTATTTGACTGTCTTTCTTTGAATTATTTATTTCTATCCTGATTTTCATGTTTTAAAACAAGACGACATTTTTTACAATTATCTCGGACAACCCTCTTCTCTTGCTAAGCATAGTTGAGTGTTTTAAGTCAGAGATTAGAAAGTTGTTTCTTATTACTTCAAAAGCAGTGTAGTCTTTGTTGAAACTTCAAGTCAAGTCTCTTTTTGTCTCGCCAAAGAAGTTTTATCTGAAGTTTATCAACGAAATCTTCTTAAAGTTTTATCTGAAAAAAGATGTAAATTTAATACCTTTTTCTTTTTTACTTTTTTTACTAATATTCAGTGGTTGGTTTGGATGTGTGATTAGTAGCTTTATCGGGAAAGAATTGTCTTGAATGAGATCACTATGGCTAAAAGCATAACATTTTTTCTTGAAACACAAGAGTTAAAATATGATTTTCGTAATAAAAAGGGCCTATTTTAGCAATTTTGTGACTTTTTTAATTTCCTACATTACGAGAAATGAACAGTCATGAATTTTTATTTGAAACTCTTTTTGACTTTCAGAATCAAATTTTGTAGATTTTGAAAATTTGTACTGTTTTCTTTTGCGACTGTAAACAAGTTCTCTTTCCAGTCATTTAGATAAATGCATGTTTCAACAAAAATCACAGTGCATTTCCATTTGCAAAATTAGGCAAAAGTGTGACCTTCGATGGGCGTAGTTTGATGCTAAATTTTATCTAAAATCTCTATTAATCTGAGATTGCTTCTTTGTGTAATTTTACACTGATCCCCCCATTTGCGTATTTCTCCTACGTATATTTGCATTTGTTTATGACTATATAATTTTGATAAAAAGACTCCTTTCCTTCTTCGCGTAATGCCCTCGTCGAAGTTGGTGGAATTTTCTTTAAAACAAACTTTAACTTAAATTTTGATATTTACTTAATTTTGTTTTTGGTTACACGTTGTTGGAGACATTATGTGCGATACTGTATAAAATCAGGGAAAGCTTATCATTCATTTCTCTAAGACGTAACGAGGGAAATTGCTGAGGCGCAGTGTAGTTTTCGTGCTAGAGCAATGGATCATGCATGTTCATAAGTCAAACAATTATTTCAATGCAAATTTTTGTTAAACAAATTAATTAGTCAACAGTTAGTCACGTGATGGCTATTGAGTATTATAATTTCAAGGCGAGGATTTTATAGCAGGCATAAAAAATAGCTGCATTAGTGTTTTCTTTGGTATAGTTCGACCGCCTCATCCGCGACCATGAGCGCAAACACGCATGCGCCATTCGGACCGAATTATTCTCAAAATAGGGTGGATGAATAGAGACTTTTTACCCCTCCATTCTCTCTTTGCGGAGAAGAGAAGACTTTCACCTCGCAGCGAGTAATAACGCCCCTTTTGGACGAGTCTATGTGTTTTGGCAGAATGCCAGCCAGGGTTGCGTTTGAGACGGTCGAACTATACTAGTGTTTTATCCTCCACAAAACCATCCTTCTCTAAACTATTAGTCCATCTTAAATTTTGCCTCCACAAATTGCCTATTGTGGCCTCTCTTTTTATTTGCACACTCAAAACGTTTTCCTGATTTTTTTCCTTTTTAATTGACAGTTTTATTTACATATTTTTTCCGTGCCCTGTTTCTTTCTTAATGCTATGTTTATTCCTATTTTGAAGTTAGTTTATTATGCCGCTCAGATGGGGAGTGACTAGTTAGAGAAGTTGTTAGTGACTCTGACTGCTGTACCGAAGGGCCGGAATTCAAATCCCCGAGAAGGCATGGATGTAAATTGTCTGTCCCCTCATAGGTGCCGACGGAGGCCTACCCATTAGGTGCCTCCATATTAAAGTAACCACCGCTTCTGGCCGTTAGTAGTGGCCAACGCTTCTAATGGCTAGTGCCCGCTGTTAAAAATAAAAATGAAAAAAGAAGTTAGTGTATTTTAATGTGCCAAAGGCTATCTGCTTAAAGGAAGGGATGTCTTCGTGGAGGCCTTTCTAAGGAAAACTAGCTGGAATTCACTTGCATGTGGAAACCAAGAAAATTAATCATTTACTGATCCCGTTTGCTAAATTCGAACCCAGAACGAATTACCAGCGTTCAGCAGTCATTAGCAGCCCGGCCAGTAGTGGAGCAATTTTTACTTAAAATTGTGTTTTGAATTTTTCAGACGCTGGTTAAAAAACTTTTAAGGTTTTAGCTTTTAAGGTTTAGGCTTTTTAATACGATTCATAAACAATATAAGAATTTAAAAATATCCGTGATATGAAACATTATAGCGGAATATATACGAGATGAATGCATTAAGATTTGTTTTGTTTAATTATGGCGAAGCAATGGAGAGTTTTCTGCCTCCGGGGAGAGATGCCTTCGTAACGGATTTTTAAGGAAAATTAAAACTCGTATGCACATTGCAAAAGCTATGAAAACGGCCATGCAGCTCGCCTGTTTTTCGGGATTCGAATTGTCGAACTACCAGTGTTCGGTACCTTTACCGCTCAGCCACTGGTGGGCGAATACGTTAAAGACTGAGCAAACTGTATTTAAAGGAATTAGTTCTTTCTTTACAGACTGCCAAGAATAAGAAGCTTCAGTCAGATAAAATACATATTCATGGCAAGAATAATAAGAAAAATTTAAAAAACGGAAAAGAGATCGAAGCAAAATGGGCAGAGGTTTTTCGTAAGAAATATTACAAGGGCAACGCAAAATGCTCTTCTTGCAACTACACCTTTTTCTTTATAATAAAATTTTGTTGCTCAATTGAATTTTTAAATGACGAATAATTTGAAGTTGCTTTTAATATAGAGGTATTATGTCATGCGTTTTATATTCTAAGCTTGAAGACCTGAGCTCCAAATTTGCAGATGACGTAGGTAACTAACACAACTCAAGAATTCTGATTTATATTTTTAGTCATTTAATTAATGATCAGTTGTTTGTGACTATTTATTTAATCAATTAATGGTGCAAACATGTAGGTCGCTGGAACGGCAGAATCATCTGTTATATTTAATGATACAAGAATATTAAAATGCTGCAAACTTCCGTTTAAAACTGCGCATGTGTAAAGCTCTCTGAAACAGTACGTGCTTGATATGCTGCAATTATGTTGCCGCAACGGTTATCCGGTACAGAAACCTCGATCCAGGCCATCCTGGGGTAAAGTTCTTTCCAAAAAGAAAAAAAAAAAGAGTCGGAACTTCTAACCCCCTCCCACAAAGAGGGGACAAAAAATGAGAGAGAAGGGAATTATAATCTGCCTACCTACTGCGTTAGGAGTCGAAGGAACAAAACTGTACAAAAAGCGCTTCTCTTCCACCAGGTAACTTATTCAAACCCGCTGCTTCTGCTTTTTTTTATTCCTTTTTTTTTTCTTTTTCCGATAGGGGCATGTGCCGTTTGTTAGGGTTACCAGAGGTTACTTTGGTTTCGACCAATAACCCCCAAAAACGTTTTATTTTATTTATTTATTTATTACTTTTTTTTTTCTTTTCACTCTCCTTTCTTAATTTTTTTCCCCTTCCTACCATCGCCTTCGTTTTAGTTTGCCAGAACTGATATAAAGAAGAAAATTCTGTCTTCTAAAGGAAGAGACATTGCGTCGAAAAGAAAAATAATAAAAGGCCTGTTGAAAAAAAGAAAGAAAGAAAAAGAAGAGGATGAAGTGCAGAAGGTTCGGTCGGTACGCGATGCTCACTATTTCATCAATCATCTAACTTTCACCTCGCGCGGGCTTTGAGTCAAGGAACTTGCTGGCTTGTGGAGAAACACCACGCACCACTGTGTGTGTGCGCGTCTTTACTTAAGTCTGGAGCAGCGCTTTTAACTTTTGGATTTACCAAGCGTGGATGAAATATCTTTGGATGGTTTGATTTAATTTCTGTGATGTTGGGACAACGAGGTTAGGCAAGGTTCACGCCTCTTATTCCTTGTTTTCTCTTTTGACGCTGGTTCGTTTCTTAGCTCATATCGCAGTGTTGAAGCATTGTTGCTTTTCAGAGAAAGTTCAATCTTGCTTTATAGTTTTTGCTCTGAGGAAATTCTCTTTCTGCTTTAATGACCATTCTTGGTTCGTTGCTGACTTTCAAAGAATTAATATCTTTACATTTAATAATCTGCTAAATTTATGATCATTTAATTTTGGTGCAGCACTAAATGCTTTAAACTCTGAAACACGGTATTTAGTAGTTGTCACTTCCCGTCGGATGTTTTCGCAAATGTATTAAAAAAGGATAACAGTACCATTTATACATTTTTCAAGAGACCACTCGAAAAGATGTATATGTGGGAAAGATATGTAGAGACATTAGGTTATTTCGGAAGCAGGAGTGATGAAAAATGAGCAACGCCTTTCCCGGGAATCAAATCACGGACCTCTCGGTTACACTTCAAGCGCGCTGACCACTACGCCACGAAAGCATGCGAAGAAGGCGGGAGAAATACCTTATATACTCCTCCTTTTAAAGGGCGATTGGGTTTAGGGGCCCCAATCTCCAAATCGTGGTGGTGAAAGAATCATCATCCACCAGCTTTTAGTTCGGGCGCCATTTGTAGAGTCATTAGGTTAATTAGAAGCCGGAGAAATGAAAAGTGAACAACGCCTTCCCCGGGACTCGAACCACCGACGTCTGGAATACGCGCCCAGCGTGCTGACCACTACACCGCGAAGGCATGCAAAGAAGGTGGGAGAAATACTTATCTACACCCCCTTTTAAAGGGTGACTGGGGATTAGGGAAACCAATCGCCGAATCCTGGTGGTGGAGAATCACCATCCACCACCTTTATCATGCGCCACTTGTAGAGACATTAGGTTATTTGGAAGCGAGTGATGAAAAATGAGCAACGTCTTCGCCGGGAATCGAACACGGACCTCTCGGTTACGCGTCAAGCGTGCTGGCCACTATACCACGAAGGCATGCCAAGAAGACGGGACAAATACCTCATAGATATATAATCTTAAATTTAATTTAAGGATGGGATACGTACGCAAAATGTTAACGCTGTTACTATATTATTCCGTCATACAATTTTTTGATCATGTGGTTTTATTCATTTAAATTACAATCCATATTTTTTAAATAGTAAACTATATCCCAAATAAAAATGTATAAAAATTCAAACTGTATAATATTTAAGATACGAGTATGATATTTCAGTTGCTTACCTTGAATAAATAACAGTCTTATTTTTCAAAAAATTTTAAATATAAATACGGATTAAAATTTTTTTTAAATAAAAAGATATTCAAGTCACCTCTGATATGCCTTTTGTTTTTTAGACATAAGCGAAACACTACAAATTCAGAAGGCAAAAGTTTTAGTTGGACTGTTAAGTGCAATTAAAACATGCTTACCAAGTAACGCAAGAATGAAAGGTTTGTCATCAGTAAACTGCTCTGATCAGCAGACTATATTACCTATTTTATTCCTCCAAGCTACCACCTCCGTCAGCTCACCAGGAAGATTTTAACTAATGTCTAATTTAAGACATCCACGTCTAACCTTTATCCATCGTATCTCAATGCACAGCTTCCCCATTCTGTGGGGAAAGAAAAGGATGTTTTCGAAAAAGTGTTTGAATTTTGAAAATAAGAAAGAAAAGTGAGAAAAACAATGTATAGCCGAAGTTATGAAATACATATAGTAAAACACTATTGTAAAGTGGGATGCGTACGCATTAAAATCGGGAGAATTTTTAATTCTTCGTAAGAATAATTAAAGCAGATTTTATGCAAGTGTTATTAATTTGCATAATGAGGTATAATTGCTTAAAATGCATCACGATGCACTCTTAACAAGACGAATCACAGTGACACAGTGTGACCAAAAGTCGCGGGGCATCAAACTTTTAAAAATTGTGGAAGTTCCAAAACGGAAACATTAATGATAAATTATTTCAATGAATAACAACTCTAAATAAAAAAAAAACAACTGTTACACGTAATACTTCATTTGAAATTTCATTGCAGTTTATGCAGTTAGCTTTAGAAACCGTTTGTTTCGGACAACGCGGAGATAAATTTTTCGCACGCAGGACGAATTTTATGATCGAGTATGCATAAATTTGATTGCGATGCCATCTTTCTCACACGCTCTTTTTTTTTTTTTTTTTTTTTTTTTTTTTTTTTTTATGTGTGTGTGTGTGTGTGTGTGTGTTATTACAAAATTTTATTTCTGTTTTTGTCCATTTTATACAAACTTAGGAAAGACGGGCCGTCATTTTATTTCAGACGGTGAACGCTTTCAATTTCTGGAAATCAGATTATTAAGCGAAGCGTCACTGCCTCATTATGTTTACGAAGTGCAACGTCTCTTTAAACGTTTCAACAAGCTTTCCGTAACAATACCTTGCAAAGTAATGCTGAATCAAAGTAAAGTTCCTTCTCCCTGAGAAATCCCATCTCCATCTTTACCAAGCGCACGATTTTTAATGCTAGCAGCATAAGTTGCAGTTGAAATTTTTACGTGATCTGTTACTTGTTATAGTTTATAGGTATTCATTGAATTGTTTTGCTATAGTCTATAGGTATTCATTGAAACAATTTATCATTAATGTCGATTTTGGAAATTCCATAGGTTTGGCATGCGCGACTTTTAGATCATCCTGTATAATAATAGCATGAAAGAATTCTCAAAGAGAAATAATCGAACTGATATATGTTTTAAAAAGAACTCCGAAATGTATCTTCTAAATCAATACAAATATCAAATCATATACGTCATATTAATAATAATATATAAAATATATAAATATAAATAAGATATATAAAAAATAAAATATATA
>KK115348.1:259951-274167 GCA_000611955.2 Stegodyphus mimosarum
TATTTTTTTATATATATTTATACCTTATTTTATATATATTTTTATTTTTTATATATAATATAGGATATAAATAAATCCTAACGAAATATACAGAATAACATGTATTTTCATTGCTTAATGTTAGAATAAAGTAGCACAATTATCAGGATCTAGCTAAGACAGTCTGGAAATCTTGATATAGTTTTCTCTCCCTCCCGACTGCAACCAATGCCAACCTTTCCATTTTGGGAAAGAAACATAAAAATGCTTGCTCTTTTCTTAGATACCCCGATTCTGGAACCTTTTAATAACGAGATCCTTACACCTTAACTTGGTTGGTCTTTTTGATAGCGTAGGCATGGTTATTAGATATCGGATGTGGATATGAGCTGTTACAGTTTATTTTGTTTTGCTGTTATTATTCGTGAACATGTGCAAGAAAGTCATAATATGTCCTACACTCATTAAAGCAAACATATTGGCGATACAGTGTTATATGACTTATACGATAAGTCTTCATGAAATTTATAATTAGTTATGTGAGTAATTCATTATGACCAGTACGTTAATAATAATAATTCACTATAATAAATTTATTCCTGTGGGCTAATTAATTTGTCTGTGGCAAATTTGAGATTCAGTTTCATGGAAGACGTTGTGTGAAATATAGTTTTCAATTCGGAATTGATCTAATGTGTTGAATGAAGAGTAAATTACGAATGAATTCATACTTTTCAAATAGCTACGAAGTAAATGATTAATTATTTAATGATTGTACAGCGAATATTCTGTATCTGAACTTGGTAGAAATATCTTACTGCTAACCAGTTCAGGTACAGAATATTCTTCGTATATAAAATATACCACGGAACTTGATTTTCGGGGTTGAAATGTACTCCGATGTTTCTAGAAATATTTTAGTAGTTTCTTAATTTTTTTAAATATGATTTATAGCAAAATGTTTAATTTTAACAAACACTGGAAAAATATTCTTCAAGTAAACGATTAATCATCATGCACAGTTGCACAAACATCATAATATATCCATACTGTGTAGTAGTAAAATATAATATTTTAATAAATTTAGTAATGGAAATTCATGTGATATTCGTTAAAGACAGTAAATAGTTTGTACTTATGCTGACTAACTTATTAATGCTTTTAATTACTCAAAACATTAATACTGATATTCACCTTTGATACATATTATTTTATAAAAGTACTGATTAAAATCTTGTTTGAAGCTTTAATATATTTTAAATCCTCTAGAATTAGATAATAAAAAGCGAGCGATTGGGTTTAAAAAAAAAATGCCTAACTGGTAAACATCACTGTCATAAATAAAGCATATTTTTATTTTTTTTTATTGTACAGAGCATTTTAAAATTATTTTAGAATAAAACGCTAAATGAATATATAAAGTGTCCACTAAACATTTAATAGATTTAATTTTGAAAAACATTATAATGCATAGTTTGTTATTTTGCAAAAGTTATAATCTAAATTTTGAGTTTGGTTCTTAAGCGAAGGCTGACAAAATCTTTTCTTATGGTATTTAATGAAAATTGACAGTTATTTCTATAATTTAACTTGGTGTTGGAGTCTTCTGTTTCTAACTTTTAATGGCATAATCCATCTTACGTAAGAATTGACCGTTTTCCTGCCTCTACTTTTGTAAAGGGTCATAGTCAGGATTGTCCTCGCAGCTACTATTGGTTGGAAAAGTAGGTTATATTCAGATATCCAATGGCGTCCTTCGCACAAAAGACAAGGGGTCACGGGGTCGAACCCAGAGGGTGGGACGACCTCGTATGTGACCTCCGAAACGGGGGATGGGGGACAAACTTGAGTGACGGACCGCCTTGAATGGAAAAGAAATAGAAAAAAAAAAAAAAAAAAAAAAAAGAAAGAAAAATGGGTGGAATAATATGCAAGAGTGGGGTTGTCCAAGGGGTGGGAAGGACTGGCCATCCCTTTTGGTCATACTAGACTGGAGAGACTTGAGCATAGGACAGTTACGGCTGATACCGTTTTATCGCAAAATAGGTCAACGCGTTGTATTACGTGTTCTCATTTCTTGCTCCCTGAGCTGAAAACGTGTGAAATTTTTAGGTGAAAAATTCAAAATATCTGATGTAATTAATATGACTAATCGTATTATAGGTTGCAGTTTCAAAGAAGATAGTTTTTTAAACTGCATGCTTGATTTCATAGTCTTTGAAGTGTTCAACGGAAAAGGATTTTAGAAATGTCCTCTCATTCAGGTTTTGAAACTTATTCAAGTTTTCAAACTGTTGTGATTTATTTCCGCACTATTTCGCAGCTTTAGAGGAAATTTGGTACTTCATTTTTGCATTTACTATACGTTAAAAATTAAGAAAATAGAGGAAATTAACATTATCGACATTTTTAAATAGTTAAAGAACTAGGCTTATTATCCATAGAGACATCCTGATTTAAAAGAAGTGATCCTGCGAATGGAATCAGTGAAAAATACTTTATTTCAGCCATCATGGAAGAGAGAATTTTAACGATGATTAAATGCCATAAAAATGTTTCGATTTATGCTCTGAAGAAAAGCTTTATTGCGCAGTGTTTTCAAAGCAGAATTAATTATTTTAGCTTGTTAAACTAATGGGAAAATATCAGATATCCTAGGATTTATGATCGTGAATGCTGATATAATCTCTGAATTATCACTGACTAGCTAATTTACAAAGAGGTTTCATATTAGTTCGAAATTCCTACCAGAAGAAACGGTTTGCAACGAAATCAGTGTACAACGATTTTATATCGTAATCTTTTTCTCAGTTTTGGGGAAAAAAAAGTATGGCACTGAAAACAGAGGATCCTCAAAATTGGAATTGAAGTTTTATCTATATTACTTTTAAACTGCATTAACTGAGAATTTTTGGCGTTACTTGGAAAGATGATGTTCTTTATTTCAACAATTAGTTTTTGAAATTTGAAGTTAAATTAAAGAAGTTAGTTAGCGATGAATAAATACCATTTAAATATCAAAATTTTACCTAAAAAGAAGAAGAGAGATACAGACCCAGATGACTACAGTAAAACAAAAGCATGTTACATAAGTGAAAATAAATAGTATATTAATAATAGTTTCATATGTAACACACGTTAACTACTGAAAGGTAAGCCAGATGAAATCCAAAGTACTGCTTCTCAGTTCAAAGTTCTCAGTCCAAAGTTCTAGTTGTAACATATTTGGGTTACTTAAAAGTAACTGGATAATATTTCTTTGCGTAAATTATTTTATCAGGTTAGGCATTTTCCACTGTGCTTTATGAAATTTTTAAGCATAAATTCAAGATGATGAAAATAATTTCTCATAATTTTTCTTGGCGTGATTGGTTGATGGATATATATAGTAACGCCTTATCTGGATGCGCAAGGTTGTAGATAAATATCTGCCTCTTTACCAGCTGATGGCTTGAAACGATATGAGCTAATGCGGCTCGCCATTTTCTTTTGTACCTCAACTAACAGCATATTTCGGAAGGAAAGTGGAACTTTTCCAAAGCTGTTTCATATAGTAACTGAAGATGCTGTTACTAAATAATAGAAATATTTGTTTAAAAAATATCTTTCAGAAACTAACAGGAATATGGGCTCTAATCTGCACTATTTGTAATTGTTTTTTAAATAAGATTTCAGTTTGTGAACAAAGATTAGACTGTAGACCAATTATATTTTATCTGTAGCCGAAAACGTAAAAAATGAGTATTGTCGTCGCTGGAGTTCAAACTCCAGATCTTCCGATTGCAGCCTCACTTGCTACCAGTTACACCACGAGAGCACGCAAGGGGGAAGCCGATAATTTCGTACAAGAGCAAAATGAAACTTAATCTTTTTTCAATTTATCACTTTGGATTTAGAAATCGATGGTTAAGTTTTTTAACTACTATAAAAATTCGTTATATATATTGTTTTATTGTTTGCTGTTACTTCGAAAACTTATTGAGTACTAAGAATTTTTTTTTCCTTCGCATGCAATATTTTTGTGATATGGAAAAATAGTTGGAAAGTAGTCAATAGTTTTTCCTTTTGAGGACTAGATTTAGAAATTGTCTTAATTTTTTTAAACCATATGCTTCAAAATTATTGTCAACGTATCGTCATATTTGATCAGGACGTAATTTATATAGAACATTGCCCTTCTCAATCTTGCTGACTGAATAGAAACTATATATGCAAAAAAAAGAAGTTTCAATTAAATAGGTAATTATTGAAATTTATGAAAATAATTACTTTTAATGCATTTTTGTAGCAAAAGTAATTCTTTTCATACTAAAAATATAGTCAGAATGTGGTAAAGGTCGGTAAAAGACAGAATGTTATTTTCATTCTAGAAAAGTGCATCGTTCATGGATATTTGAAAGCATGCAAAATTTTTAACTTTTGAAAGGTGGTGCTTTAGTAATAGGACTTTTGGTGACTTCAAAAATAAGCGACTTATGTAATATTATTCTTGCTCGGAAAACACTATAAGAATGCTATTTGTTTCAATAAATTTCTAATTTTATGTAGAAAAAAATCATTTTATTGGGTTACTTCTTAATTTCCTTTATTTTCCCCCCTTTATTGAGGCTAAAATATCACAACACCTGGCTGTTTGATGTCAAAAGATTTGCTTACTGAAACCTAGCGCATTGGTTATTGAAATTTGATTTGCGTTAGAATTATAGCGAATTGGCTATTGAAATCGGATGATTAGACAGTTCAAGTTCGAATTGTTGCTGCTGAAAACCTGATACTTACTTAGTTACTGTATCGTGAAATTAAATTTTATTCATTCATTTCGGGAGATTTCGAGCTTCATAATGCATTACGATTTTAGGACGCCAAAAACGTATTTTTCCATACAGAAGAAGTTAGCAATTGCAGATTTTGATATTACGTCAGACTGATATTTAAATTAGAAATTATTCCAAACTATTGCCAGATCCACTTGTAACCTCGCCAGATTTTGGACATTGCACTGTAAATGTTCTGGATTTAAGCGAGTATTTAGAGCACCAAGATTCGTTTCTCGAAAATATTGACAAATAGGAGTACTGGATTTCTTCTCTTGTAAACTGAGTGATATTTAATAAACGTATTGATTCTTCATTCACGTGACAACTATTTCAAAGATAATTACAATGTTTTTAAAGATTTTATTCGCCGTAGAACTCGCCAATCTTTTCCAATGCAAGATCTTGTTCGACCGGTTCCAGAGACACGGTTATAACAACGTCGGATTACTACAATGCAGTGTTTTGCCCCTGCGTTCCTCTGCTTCGAAATTTCATTTAAGTTGATGAGAGAATTGGCTCGGGTATTTCAGGTATGATACATTTATTTATCAGTATTGGAATGTTCGATTATTGTTCTGTTGAAAAATATTTGCTTTTACATTTTTGTCTCGAACAATTCTCTAAATGCCTTTGTTCTGTTTTTTTTTTCCCGTCAGGTTCTAATGCTGTTCGTATTTCTTTTGACTGTGTTTATGCTTTTATAGCTATCAATAATATATCAAACTGTTGTGCATTTTATGAATATTTTTTGCGAATATTTTATATGTACTTTTTCTATTTTTTTCATCACTGATTATTTTGTTTGAAATGCGTTAACGAATTTTATTATTGTAACTAATCTTCAAAATTATTATTACTAAAAAGTTTTAATCTTATTTGATGCGTTATTAAATTTAATTATTAATGCGCAGTATGATTTTTATTCCAAAGTATGAATTACTAGAAATGTAAATATTATATTCTTTTGCGTGGGAAATCGATTACTCGGAAACGTGAAATTATTTTATTTAACTTATTAATTACTACATAATTACTACATTGCCTGAATTATAAAGAGATCTATCACTCAGGATGGTGTTTCGTTTTTGAAGGTGTTTATAAGAAAATAAATGGTTTGGCATGCATGTGTGAGCTTGGTATGTTGATGCTTTTCTACAAGACAGACAAGTAATTAGCCTGAACATCTTAGGTTTGAGATGAAACGAAGTAAATATAATTTCTTTTAGTACAAAAATAAAGAAATAAGTCACATGTTACATTCACATGTTTTTAAAATGCTAGGCTGTGCCTATAACGCGGTGCGATTTTCAGTGGCATTTACAAAGAATAAATTTTCTAATATCTGGGTTACGTAAGATGCGTCTTTTTGCAATTGGACAGCATCTGTTAATGAGCATGCATTTATTTATAAATCTATCAAAATGCTTGTAATTAACATGACATGTGTTTGACTTCTGAACAAATATGCATTACTGCACTTCGTTTCCTGTTTGAATCTTGTTGTTAATTATACCCATGGAAGGAAATATTTCATTTCATATTAATTTAAGTTACCTTCGTATGAGTGTTGAGTACACTAATTTAAAAGCTATGTGTTTGTTACCTGTATGATTAGTTTTTAATGCTGTTTCACTTTTTGATTGTGAAGTATGTTTTTACATAGATAAGCAAAATTTATGTATTTTTGGATCAGACTGATGCTTTGATTTTTAAAAGTTATGCTTGTTATTTTTTCCTTTATATATGTATATAAGTGCATAAATTTATCAATTAAGTGTTTATTATTTTCTTTTCTTATATATGCGTATATATATATATATATATATTATTGTTTCTCAAACAGCTAATTATTTAATATCTCGTTTTACTACAGCAGCAAATTAAAATTTCTCGGTAGTTGTACAAATGACAGTTGTTCGATCTATTGGCTAGAGATGTATTATGTGTTATTTTAGGTATATGTTTTTCAGTTGTAAGATACAATTGTATGAAGCACTTGCGAGCAGAACTATGCTTTTGTGTTTAAAACAAATACGATTATTTATTCAAATTAACATCTAATTTAAAAGTTTATTTGATTTGTTATTAGCCCGAAGGGCGTTAGCCCAAAAGGGCTATTAATTTCAAAACGGCATTTTGCGTCAATTCACTTTTTAAACTGTTGTCACCAAATATTATCGCCATGCGTTACATTTAATGAAAGTAAATAATGAATAATCAACATGAATGCATGAATGTTTCTCGTACTGTGAAGAAACAACGGTACCTACAGCCATCAAAATTTGAACAACGTAGTCCTCCAACCGAATATGGGCACTTGGAAGCCCGAATTTCGAATTTTAAATTTGTTTTATTATCTATTTAAAATTTTGTAAAACTTTAACGAATTTTTGATTTAACGAATGATTTCAAAGCGAGCAATGGCAACACTATACGGGGAAAAATTATCTCCAGTGTGCGAGACTGTATATCGGAAATTCTAAAGATATACTGATTTGCTGTTTTTAAATATTTTGTGGCATTGCTGTTGAATTGAATTTTACGCGTTTTAAGTGCGAAGAACATGACATTTAATCAACAAAGGTAACACAGAAAACATCAAAAAAACGCCCTTTTGGGCGTAATGTAAAACCTGAAAGCTTTCAGATTTATTTTTCTTTTATTTAATATTATTATGATTTTTTCTATGTGATAGTTTATAAACATTTATTTGTGTTCAGTATTATTCTGTAAAGAAAAGATAATGTTTCGTTAAATTTATTTTTTTCTCAACAGAATTTGTATGCATAAATAGTTATTTGTACATTTTCACTAATTATGCAAAAGAACTTTCTTTGCACTTTTATTGTCCATATACTCCCTGTGCCTTCGCGTTCTTTGTGTGCCGGCAACGCGTTGTAACATGCGGCAGAAATTTTCCGCTCTTCTCAAAGACTTCTGTTCGGAAAAAGTTAAAATTCTTTTGCCGCTTCTTTCACCACTATTATGAAAACTTTACTGTGTGTAAATATTATTGCATATTAAAATTTATCCAGAATATATTAATGTTTAATGGTGCGTCTTATTATAGCAGAAAATTTAAATTTAAATAGTAAGTACGTGTATTGAAAGAACTATGTGTAGCAGTGCTTTTAACTTTATATTTTGTTTTAAGTGGTATATACTTAGTTTGCTGGCCAATTAACAATGAGAAAGCAATCTCAATTATTAATATTAAAGGTTAATATTTTTAAAAAAACCTATCCGGTAAATTTACGGATACGAATACTGGTTCAGTCATAGGTGCTTTGGACTTAAACTACTTCAAGCAATATTTATGGCTTTCTAAGTTTCTAATCAAGCTTAACTTAAACCATAATGCAAGTCAATTCAAACCATGTTCATTTAGAATTAACCTGCTATTCTAATACGTAGCTATTTAATGATCTGCGCATTAGAATTGAACAAATGTATTAATTTTTTTTTATTTATTCTGTATTTTTGTATTAGGAAAAAAATGCTTTTTTTTCTGGCACTGAAGCTTAAATTTTTAGATTTTCATCTTAGAGACTGACATTAAATTTTAACGAATAATTCTCTATATTTTAAACGGACGTCATTTATATACTTCTTTTCCAGTGACAGCATATATTGTGCCTAAATAAGAAGAATAGTTTTCTTCACTAACAAAGACTTATGTCATATTAGCTCGAAATGCCGAAAGATTTTCTGCAAAACTCATTAACTGTAATCTGAGGTTGAATATACTTCTATATATTTTCCTCTTTGCACGTTTCTTGTGTATTTGCTAAAATTGTAATTTTTCTTTATATTTTAATATATTCTTCATAAATTCACAATAGAATTATCTTGGCATTGTTCAAGTTTATGTGATTATAATACTGTAAATTTTAGCAGAACTTCAATAAATAATTTGAATGGCTAGCAAAATTTTATAAGTTTAAAATTTCGAATTTGTTATAGTAATTGTAATTAATTTAAAATAGCAGTTACTATCAGAAAAATGCCGGTAGCTTTATTTTACCCCTTTTTTTTAAATCTAATAACGAGAGATTATTAATAAGAGCGTATAATATACGTTATTTGCTCTTATTATTAGTTTTGAAATAATTTGTATTGTGGACAGTGCTATAATGTACGAATATAAAATGAATAACAAGAAAAAGTGTCCTAGTATTGCTTCGTGGAACAATTTTCAATCGTAAGGACTGTATCATTTTTATGAATGTATTTATCTCTTTAAGGAAGTATTGTTTTCTAACGTAAGGGAGAATTAATTCGCAGTACTTTATTTAGAAGCTAAATTATCTTGAGGAAGGGAATGTAAATTACGTCTCATTTGACAAAAGTTCCTTATGAGACATGAAATTTGTAAGGGAATTTTCTCTGGAAAGGAACACGCCGCGTTTCGTTATTATATTTTAGGATTTTAAAGCTAAATTTTAAACAAAAGTCTGAAATATTGAATGTGTCTTGTTAGTTCAAGTGATAAATAGCAGTAAATATTTTCTAATAATTCTTTCTTGTTTACGAGAATATAAAGGTTTTATACTCTTTGAGCATATATTGCGTATATAAAAGAAACTGCAGTTCTTCTGTTTCATTGTTGTTATACGAATTGCAGTTCTACTAGCATATTTGACTTACTTTTGAATCAGAAATGAAAATTGACATTTAAATGTTTGACGTAGTGTGTTACTTTTGCATGATTAAATCCTTAATATCGCAATATTTAAAAAAAAGTCCTAAAATAATTTAGAATTTATTTATATATATATGATTAGTAAAAATATTATATGTTTATAGTGTAAAAGAAGGCGATAAAATCAAATCTTAATGTTTTATGGAAAGATGTGTTTAAAATGAATTCAAAGTAATGACGCAAGGGCAAACTGAAAAGTAGTAATAGTAAAAAGAAGATATTCTCTTTTTAATTCAATTCTAAAAAGCTAAGAGAGTTTTTCTGAGCTACAGCGTTATCTTCAGTATCAATTGGCTAATGAATTTCTTGAAAAAGAAAGCTGTTAATTTTTTTAAAAAAATTGTTTTGCTATGATGATAAAGAATGAAAGCTGTTTTAAATAAATTTAATCTATTTTTTTTTTGTCCTAAATTACATTATTCATCAACAATAAAGTTAATTACCTATCTTTATTTTTAACTGAAATACAAGCAACTTTAAGGTCAGGGTTTGATGGTTATATAGCTTTACATCTCTTAACTAACATTAAAGTTCAGTTTTGCCAAAATGTGGGCATACGATATAGTAAATAGTTTATGTATTATATTTTGTTATTAATATTTTTAATAAGCGATTATTTAATTTTGTTAACGTCTATAATCTGTCGTCAGTTTTAATAAATATTAAGTATTCCCTTAGAAGTTTGTTTCACTGCAATGAATGTGTTCACCTGTGAAAGTACTTTTTCCACCGAACGGGTAGGGAACAAAGGAAAATTCTTTGCGGGGTATGCTCCCATATGCGCCCCGCGAAAGAAGTTCGGAAGTATTCTAGAACGCGTCGCTCCGTGTTCGGAAGTCAGTGCCTAACAAATGTTAAAACTTAATTTTCTTCAAAAAGAACTTATGATTACTTACTTTTTTCGTTAAAAATGTTTTAAAAACCGAATAAACACAAAAAGAAATAAATTTTCATTCTTGGTAATGTATTTATTCCTCCTTTCTTATTAAAGTTACTTTTTAGCATGTGTTCTTAAATGTCTTTTAAATAATCGTTTGTTTTTTACATTTTATTCAATTTGTGTTTAAACATTGTTATAATTATTTTTATTTCTGTTATTTTGAGATGTGTACACTTTACATCCTTTATTTTGCAACCTACTTCTTTTATTTCTTTTCTCTTCGTTTGAAATATATTGATCTAGTCACTAATCATTAGTTGTATATGTAACATACAAATATTTAATTTTTTAGTAACTATTCTTGTTACATGCTATGCCAGTGTTGTATTTTAGTTGCTTTGTTTAAGTACACTATTTAGTGTATAGCAATATATACTATTGTAATACTGTTGCTATACTATTGTATATGCTATTATACAATATACACTATTGCTATGATATTTGCTATTACAGTAAATATACTATTTATCGCAATAGCAAATATCAAAGTTTTTAAAAAAGTTATCAAATTAGATAAGCGTACATTTTTTTCTTTCGAAAGGCGTTTTATTGTAGTAGGAGTTTGTTTCTTTTAATAATTCGTTTTGCCATTTTTGTTAAGTGTATGTTGTTATTTTTTATTTAACATATTTATACTCGTGTGTCTCGCTGATTAAGTTTTCAGTTATTTTATGAGGCATTTTTTATTAATTGGGGTAACTTTAATGACTCGGATCTGTACTATAACTTCTAATTCCGTTAGTCTTCACCAGGATGCAAATGAATTAAGAGTATTTAAGGCAAGGGTTCTGAATGTTTTAGATATAGAACTTTCAGCAGCAACGCTCGCAGCTTTACCATTCTATCGCCCAGCTCTGCCAGGTAATATTCAGGCATTAGCCATTTGCTGTTCGAAGTTAAAAGGGTCATTAAAGTTTGGGCCAACTTATTAGGTAACTTTCAGCCGAATACTGAAAAATATAAGTTTACAAATGTGAAAATATGTCTACTGTAATGACATTTTTTTCTTGCAATAATGAGAACTAAAGTTGTATTTAGATAACGGCAAATATCATAGCTGTGTCTTTTAAAGCAAAATAAAATTAAATAATTACATAGTTTTAAGAATATTTTCAGATGAGAGTCAAATATTTATGTGCCTTTTATAGTTAATAATGATTTTAAGATATTGTATCATTATTTCGCTATTTGAGGCAAATTTTTCTGTCACAAACAATAACCTCTTATCTTTCAATTCAAAACTCAATAATTTAGACTTCCAATTAGTGTCTTTAAGAATAAAGCAGCGTTTTCAGAAACATTGTTTTGCCGCAGTGTTTTGGCTTTGAAACTATAACAACATTATCAAGAAAAAATACTTTAGAAACGAAATTACCTTTAAAAATATTGCAATATTTTTAAGGGGAAATTCTAGCCTTGTTTATCTTTCGTTACAAATAAAATAGTTTTGTCATTTTTGATTGTTCCATGGCGATTCTTATTTCTTTGCCGTTTAGATAAACATCAGACGTTGCTATTGCGTGTTTTCAAAAACACTAATTGTTTCAACATTTTCGGAGAACTAATATTAATGCGATTTATTAATCATATCTCATTCTGAAGTAAATTTTACTTCCGAAAATTATCGTTTGGTATTAAAGGTTTGGTAACTAAAGTAACCAAGCCTTTTTCAGTATAATGTCTTTAAGTAAATTAAATACGAAACTTTGTGCCTTCATTATCTTTCTGAATTTTCTGTAGTTCTTATGTGCTTTTCTACATTCAAGCAAACAAAAAAACTTTTTGAGGCTTCACGTGCTTCTTTGAAATCCTACAGGAGAAAAGGAATTTTTTCGAAAGCAAAACGACTATACCTGGTTAGGACCATCTTGAAATGATGACAGATTTGATTTGTCAAGTCGGCTTTTTCTTTAAAACATATGCATTGATCATTGATAGAGTTAGACCAGCATGCACGCATACTTGTGTGCATGCTGTGTGTACATACATGTGTACATACGCACATACATAGTGCATACTTGAACAAATACTTACATATTTATATATGGGTGTAAATGAAATCACCTTTATGCATAAATGTAGTGTGAGAGATACCATCGTTTTTATGATTAACAAGGATTTAAGGTAATCAAAGTATACATTAATATACAAAGACACAAATTCTTTTCTTCTTTTATATTTCTTCGCTTTAAATTATATTGTCTTTTGTTTCGGTGTATATTTAGTCCTGACTTTCGTAAAATCAGTGTTTCCTAAAATAATTGCAATTGCGAAGTTCTTGCCTTAGATATTAGGATGTATGCGATTTGCATTGCTCAGCAGAAAAAAGTCTTCCATATATCGATAAATTTGTGATTAGTTATAAGAAAAGCATTACAAGTATATCCTGCGTTATGAAAGTTGCCTTACGAAACACAAGTTTGTTTGTTTGTTTTTTTCAAAAAATAACGAAAATTGTTTCCGTTCTTTGTTTTATGCAATGATTGCAGAAAAGTCAGATTTTAAACATCATATAGGCTAGGTAGTTTTGCAGGTTGTTTTGATTGTGTGTGAAGAACTGTAGAAAATGTGTCAGGCTAAGAGTCAAATGTACTTTAAAGATTTTTAGACTTTCTCATCATTCAGAGTAGACGATAAACCTTCATTTCTGACTCCAGGAAGATATAGAAATTACAGACATAATAATATAGATCATTAATATTTAATGATTACTGATATCTCTCTTCATTATTTTTCCTTTCCAATGTCTCATACTGCTGAATCTTTGGCAACACAGCTTACAGTAGAATCTTCACTATCACTACTTCTAAGTCTTTCTAATATTATCGCTAGCTTTACGTTTTTAATAAGCAAACTACACTTTATGTGTCTTACTGATATTTGCACAGGCTATATGTTTATCGTACCTTTTTCGTGAATTTGGTGTATATATAATTTAAGTTATAAGAATTCTGCGAAAGCTAAAAATCTTTAACATAAAATTGATTGCAAATTCTTCGTTCAGTCATTTTAACTTCCGAAACGTTTTCTTGAATTTACCTACTTTCGTTAATTGCAGGACAGGGCATTCTGAATTTATTGTAAAATTTGTGCTTGCATTTTAACTGTCGATATGTAGATCATGTGTGTTTTTCTCGCTATAATTTTTAGCTGAATTTTCTCCTTTAAAATTTTCTGTGATAATGCTAAATTTCATCTTTAATGTTTCTCTGTGCTTCCATACAGCATTTTCACAACTCCTCTGTTTTTTTTTCTTTCGACATGTTTAATATATTCGACATGTTACAATGTTTGCATCTTAATTCTCATTTTTTCAGAAAAATATGGGAAATTATTTATTTACGCTTAGCAGCACTGACATTGTAAGAATATTATATCGTGTATATGCCGCTCGAATGTATAACCGTACCATAACTTGTGAGCGTAGTTGAGTATAACTTGCTAATGAAAAAAAAATTATATCTGTTAGCTTTTAATTACTTCATTACAAGACTTAATTACAAGTCAAATAAGAAGTCAAATTTAAGAACCTTCATTACAAGTCAAATAAGAAGTCAAATTTAAGAACTGCGTGACAGGTTTCTAACTTTTGTCCTTGTTTTGCTAAATGTGTTGCCTTTAAGTTTGAATTTGCGATTGTCACTCCAAATTCTAACTTTCTGTTTTCTCAGTGGCATAAGCCGACCATCTATAACTTTCTTAAGAATTTATTTTTTACTTTGCACAGAAACATAAAAAAAATTTAGACCTGTTTTATATTAATATATATATATATATA
>KK115348.1:279936-342636 GCA_000611955.2 Stegodyphus mimosarum
TGAATAGTACCTTTAATTAAATCGTATCATATTTGAAATATATTTGAAGAAACTCTCTCAAATTCATGGTTTTATTTGTTTTAATGTACTTTGTTCGTAGTTATTAGGAACATGTTTCGACTCTTACACGAATTTGGAAATTTATGCATCTTTTTCATTTTTTAAAATGAGTTAAATGTGAAAGTACAGTTCGTATATGTTCCATATTCAATTTATTAACTAATTACCGTTGTGAAAAATTTCTTTGATGCTTAACAAATTGCCATACCCTAGCATTTGTTGAAATAGATATCCTGGAAATATATTTAGAAAAACAATATTCCTGCAACTGCAGCATACAAATTTTAATGGATGTAGGCGTTTGTATTGCCGTTTAGTAATTTTTCTTAGTAAGTAATAATATTCGCATGCAATAAAAGGTATAATTTTGGATATACGCTTAAATTTATCACATATGCTTAATCGTATGAGACAAAAACATTTCATTCATTTTTAAATTCAGCGTTTTTGCAACTGAAACTTTCACACATAAAATTAGTAAACTACACAGGTAATAAATGTTTGCGATAAAATATAAACATTTTCTGTGTTGGTCGAATGTAAATAACTTCGCTTACTTTTGCAGTGCTTTTGAATTACGTGCAAATATATTTCAGTGCAATTAATGATCTTATTTTGCATAGAATAATATTAATCTAAATGGTATATAGTCTTTTTTAAAACAACTTTCATAATAAAGTGTAAGCTTTGTATAAGAAATTGCATTTTAAAGAATATTTATAACTTAGTTTTTATCAAGTCCATTCATTTTAAATACGCACATTTCATTTCTGTTTTTGGAGTTAAAGCGGGAAGTTAAATTTTAAAATAAATAATCAATGTAATAAGTAGAGACTTAGTGACAGAAGTGTTAAGTATTACACAACTCTGAATTTTAAGTATCATACTTAAATAATAAATAATAAATTAAAAATAAAATTATTTTAACAATGCCAAGAACTTATGTCTAAAACTATAAGTTTATTTATCCTGGGCTTATCTTTTTTAGAATTTATCTTATAATGGAAAAGTACACTAAGGCGATTAACCGGTGGAGAGGATGTCTTCGTGTATGATTTTATAAAGAGAGCTGGATTGTGTTTATGTTGCATTTGGAAAAAACCGCGAAAACGTCCTCGTAGTTAAGCCCGTTTATCAGGAACAGAACCCGGGTCGAATTACTAATGTCAGCGGTCTTATTACTCGGCTGCTGCAGAGAAAATTATCTATTAAATGTTAATATCGCTTGCATGTGACTTACTTATTTATAGACAAAAGGATGGCAGTTTTCAAGTGCAAGAGAAAACTATAGGAATATTTTATTTCGGAAAGAAAAGCCGTCTTGAGAACTTAACTGGTAAAATGTAGGTAATTCACTAGAAAAAGTATTAAGTTTAATGTATATGTGATAAATGTTATATTTTTTGAGCGGAAGTTTTTCGACGGGTACATTTTTAAGGCAGTTTAAAGTATTTAATTCTACGTACAATCCAGATTCGTAAAACACACTAATTAGAACAATGTGTGTAATCTTTAATTGTATTTTAGGTTTCACGCTCTTTATTTCGATTTCTCATATCCTATAGAAAAGGACGTTATAAGGATCAATTATTATAACGAAAAGAAATTTTATTTGCATTGGTAAAATGAACTTGGTATAATTTAGATAGGTGTGTTTTTACGAGTCGTTCCGAGGAAACGTTGCTATAACGAGTAATTTTATAATAATTATATAGAACCACTATAACAAGCATCGACTGTATGTTAAAAATAACTTTAAAAAGCTAGGATTTTTTATTTATGTGCAAAACATGTCAGAAACTGGTTTTACAATGGAAAGTAATCGATGTCGGATTCAAACTGTAATGAAATCTCTGTCAGTAAATTAGCATCTGTTGCTTAGATGACTCCAATTTCGTGAAGACATAGCAATCTATCATACGCCTACAAAATGAATATGACATACTATTTCAGAAACTTGTAGGATTGCCACAATTTGTGACAAGAAGTCCATTCAATGTTTCAATTAAACGAAAGAAAGGCTACGGTATTAAAATGGGACAAAATGATGACAAACCATTGATTTCAACTTCGTAGCTTGTCAAGTGCAGTCAGGAAAAAGAGGATGCGACAAAACTCTTCTCTTGGATCTCATTCAATCATATCTTGACAACCATGGAGGAACTTAATCTTGGAGCATCATGAATTATGACGACGATAAAAGGGATTCATGCAAAATGTAAAGCCTCTTGTCATTTTGATTTGATATTAATAGAAGCGCGAGGAAAACGACAAGGTGAAGGAAGAGAGTTATCTTAAAAATTTTCAAAGGAAAATGTAAATATATTAGATCCGTAGATACCAATAAAGATGCAAATACTAAATGAAAAAGTCGGTAAGAAATTGAAGATAGTTCCTTAATATTCCATTTATGGCATAAATCGTTTTATAACTTTCCATATCATAATGCTAATTTAAAATTTGAATACTTCTTGTCTTCAAGCATGCAGATTTCTTGCTACAAAAAGTGTTCCCTGGTTTTCTCGAATTTAACTTGTAATTTTTGAAGAACCTAAGTAAATTTTGTTGAAACACACGATTTTGGCATTTATCAGAAAAAGAAAACGGGTTTCTAATTTTATGGCGTGATCTGAAATATTCAGAAGCTCGTAAATATATTTGGCTATCATTGTAACAACCTAAAAAATGTCTTGATTTGGACAACCACATGACTTCCTTCTACGGCCTATTAAATTATACACATATTGTGCTGAAAATATGAACTGATATTAAATAATGTTAGACCAAGTACATATATGAACTATACGTTTGGTTCTGACGATTGCGGCAAAAAAAGGAGGTGTACAACTAAACTATTAAACCTGTATTACAACTATAGCAGTCCCAAATACAAAATAGTTATAGCAGTCCCAAATACAAAATTACAACGTTCTACGGCTAATCGTTTTGAGATATGCGAGATGCATACATGCACACGTATAAACGTGACGAAAAATTCCCTTTTGAATCCATTTTAATTCCATTTTACATTCTATTTTGGAAATCATATTCCCTTATGCTGTCTGTATGTACAAACGTCACTCAAAAAAAATCGCCCAAATGGATTCGGGAATGGTCAAAATGGATACTTCCTTTGAAATATGATACCCGAAATTATTCTCGATTACAGTACTTCCTTTAGGTTGTACAAGAAAGTAAAAAGGGTATTGTAGCGATAGTCACTATTAAGTTGAATTTAATGTACTCTTATCAGTTGGAAACGTTTTGAAATAATCATTGTAATGAAAGTGTCGCCATAATGAGCGGTGCTTATATCAAGGGTCCACTTACTAGAACTTATGTAGGGCGAATATTAATGTATAAAATTATCTTAGTTAAACATTAGTGAAATTTATGTGCAGAATTATTAGAATTTACATTATAGCTAAACTTTCTTGCTAGTTTTTTTCCGCTTTTTAAAGAAATAATCTATTTTGATTATTTTCTCTTAGAAATGCAATTAAACCTCAACCTCATTGCACTAAACTTTTCAGCAAATTCAGTGCCCTGAAAAAATTGCAAACTGCAAAAATTGCTCTTTTATTTAACCGTACTTGACTGACATGGAAGACAGTATATGGATTGATTTCGTCATAAACAGTATAGAAAACGGTTTGTTATTAGCAGCTGTCTTTAAAATTTCATGCGAGCATCAACTGCTTGAAATTTCCATTTTAGTATCAATTCTGTCAAGGTCAAAGATTAAGAACAGTTGTAATATTTATTACTACAGGAAACTACAGGAAATTATACCTGTATTTTGACTTGGAGTGTTTAAATACATTTTAATGTATCAGTTTGATAGTGATTAAAATGTGCAACACTTTTATGGTTTCGTTAAAACGTGCGTAATATGCAATACAGCCTTACTTATTTGTTCTTGTTTTTTGCTTTCCGAATAGGAGATAATAATGATTTGTATGCTCATAAACGATGTTCAGGTCATGCTTGTTTGAGTTATTTATCACATATGACACTTATTATGTAAAAGTGTCTCAGTTGCTCAGTTCTAATGATTAAAGATAGCCTGAACGTTGTACACGCACATTTTTCGTAATGAAAAAAAATGAGTCTTTCAAACTTGGTTTTAAAATTAATCATGATCATCTGTGAATGTTCAGTTTTATAACTTTCCTGATAGCGAAATGGTCTGAAGTTCTAATTTCTTCCAACATTTAAATTCATTTATCTTTGAAGAACTTCTTTAAAAATGTATATAGTTTAGCTTATAGAATATTTTATTTGTTATTAAAAACTCATTTACTTTAAGATTGGGATGGGACATTACAGTCCTCCAATACCTCAAATCTCAAAAAACATTCGCTATTCAAAAAGGTCAAATCTTCTTTCAAATGTTTTGAAATATAAATCAAAAACCGTTAAATGTTTTAACTCAAAACTTCAGGAAGATTAATCTTATTGAATCGAAATGAAGCATTTATAAAAAAAAAACTTGATTGGTCAATTTCGACGAATCTAGATCACCAATGTGTTCCATATTCAGTGGTAGCAGTCTTGTTTTTGAGTTCCATATTCTTAAAATTTTAGAGAGAACTTGCAGCATTGTATGTTTTATGTTTATTAAGTTACTTTTTCATACAGTTATTTACTTCAGCATTTGCTTTGGTTTAAAAACACCTCAGGCAAATGTAAAAAACTGAGCTGTTTCAAGCGATTTTCTCAAGTTATATTGAGAAAATGAACATCAAGACCCAAGAGCTTTAATTTTAAACTTCGTTCACTTAACTTTCATTTGTTTAGTAAATGTAGCTTTTTTTTAAAAAAAAACTTTACATTTATTTGTTTTGGATCAAATGCAGATTTGAAATTTTCCATAATTAAAAATGTTTAATATTTACTAATTTTGTTTTCTCTTATTATTCGTATTTAACAGGTTCGAAATGTTTTAGAACCTCTTAGAACTCGGTTTCGAGAAAATTTGAGACCGTTCCATCTAAACTTTAAATTCTCTATTTTAATCTTTGGCACAATCCATTTCTGTGAATATAGCCGGATTATAGAGCCAAAGTTATCATACTGAAGTTCCCAACAATCGTCCAATGGTTAATGAGCGCGGATTTCTGGCAGTGCGATCTAGGTTGGAACCCGGACAAGTGGTCGGCTGTATGGTTGGTTTTCGTGGTTTCTCCGATTTTTTTAGAAGTCTTCTTCGAAGGCATTATTTCCTTAGAAAGATACCCCTTTTGCGTTTTACCATGTTAAAATAATCTAATCTAATCTAATATTATCATTAGAAAGACCTCCACGAAAGCATTCCTCCCTCTAAGCAGATAGCCGTAGTGCGCTTTGCCATGATCAACTAAACGAAACTATGTGTGCTATTGTTCAGTTAGCTTTACTCTCATAGTTTATCAAAGGGTGTGAATCGGAAGTACCTAATTCTACTCATCAGATTAATTTCTTATAAAAAATTCTTTGTGTTGAAAAGGAAAATACTTAATGGAGGATTTTAACTAACATACTTATACAAATCATAAAATTTAAATAATTTGTTTTAAGGTCTTGTTATATTGTTGTTAATTAATTTGTTGAATGAAGCAGAGTTATTTTATTTAGCTCTGCCATTTATGTTTGGTTTTATATTTTAATGCTTTACCCTTGTGTTAAAATTCAGGATTCTGCATTCGATATCTAAAAATGTAGCTGAAAATAATAACAAGAAATAGAAAAGAACATTTCTTTATAATTTCCGATACACAGTCTCGCGCGCTAGGCGTAATTTTTTTCGTATAGTGTTGCTATTGCTGACTTTCAAATCGTTGAGTCTGTTAATCAAAAATTCGTTAAGTTTTACAAAATATGAAATAGATAATGAAACAAATTTCAAATTCCAAATTTTGGTTTCCACGTGGCCATTTCGAATGGAGAACTACATTATTCAAAATTGGATATCTCTAGGTATCGTTGTTTTTCACAGTGCGAGAAACAAACATACTTTCATGCGGATTCTTCATTATTTAATTTCTTTAAATGTAATTTCGGGCTCTAATATTTGGTGGCGACAATTGGGAAAGTGAAGCGCCGTTTTATAGTGAACGAAGCAAAATGCCGAAACCAAATCGATAGCCCTTCTGGACAAATTGTCCCTTTGGGCTATTTTAAAATGTTTTAGCATTTTTTTTCGGATTTTTTGGTTAATAGTTGTAATTAAATAATAGGAAACCTACTGTTTCGGAACTGCGTATGGATATTAGTATAATTCTAATATGCGAATTTTGTGATATATTTTTGTGTTACATATTTGTGATATATAAGTGTATTAAATACTAATTCTCATTTTTATTACATTAGGCAACTTTTATATAAGTAGTTTTGTATTGTAACGTATTCCTTCCTGCATTGCAAATTAAATTCATATGTTTTGGAAATACGCAAATAAATCTTATACATATCCTAATAATGCCATTCATTTCAGGCCTTTCAATTAAGAGAGTCTCCCTTAAATGTCATAACTAATTTAATAAGTATATCAAATAAGTTTTAATCTTAACTTTAAGGTGGTTCACATTAATGTAAAGTTAACTCGTATGAAATTAAAACGGTTTTTTAGGTAAATTACTTTTCACTTTCAGCCACACCAATAAATTTAGAAAAATATGATAATCCTAATATAAACCGAAAAAATATCGGTTGTCGCAATAACGAAAATTCCTCCCCCCTTTTTTAATCCCTCATCTACTCATTCAGAGAAATATTACAATTTCTTGGCTGTTAAACATGTTGCCTTGAGCACAGAAGCAACAGTCTAAGGGACTTTCGAAATTGACTGGGGTAACCCTACGCCTGGTGTTGCGTTTCACTGCAAGGCACTGGAATTTAAGGAACTCGTATTTCTGCTCAGTAATTCAATTTCTTATATATTTTTCTTCGCTTTCTCTGAGAAGATTTTTTTGATTAAGGGCCAGGTGAAAAGAATCAGAAGGAAGAAACACGAGGAAGCTTCAGTAGCAAAAGCAGGCTTTTAAGTTAAAGTCGCAGTTAGAAAGGTTTACTTTAATCGAAAGCTGACATGTAAATGGTTTTTTGAGATTGAAGTCAGGCGTCTGTTCAACTCAACTCGAATTGCAAGCAAAACGAATGAAAATTGAATGGAATTTGACTTCGTTACCATTTAGCGAAAACTGAGTTCGAATTTTTTTCGTACAACTATTATAATAAAATAACAATAATCATAATTAAAAACAAAGCTTGTTCATTTATGAGAAGCATCCTAGCGTTAAATGTGATATGTTTAATTCTGAGAGGGGTAAAATAAAAACTGCCTTTCCCATCTTAAAAAATTTAAATCGTAATATTATTGGATAAAATTTTAAAAAATCCAAACGTAGAAACAATAATTCTTAAACGGAAAACGAGGGATTTCCTATCTGTTGCATAATACGAAAGAAACATCATTTTTAAACCGCAGTAACCTAGTTTAATTTAAATTAATTAGGTATAATATTAAAATATCAAATAAGGATCAAAAGTGCAAAACTGTCATTGAATGCCTTTAAGTCGCCCAATTTATTAAGCAAATACCGACGGAGTAAATTCGAAAAGTGCATTAATTGTTCTATATTCTATTAAATGGCAACATTTTGAGAAATATCTGTGAAAACATAACTTTGCTTTCTAAATATTTTGGAAAGATAAAAGGAGAAAGAATTCGTATTAATGCTCAAAAATGAGTGAAAAACAAAATGGAATATGGTATCATTTCGTTTTATTCAAATCAGTTTATTTTGTCCCTTATTTTCGAACAAATGATACGAACCCAAATGTACGGCGTGTGTACTATGTACATGTAATTGTTTTTCGATAGATCGCTTTCTTGAGTTTTTTCGGTATTTAGATTCATTTATTTAAAAAGATTGAATGTCATTTGTTTTAGCGCTCACTTTATATTATTATATTTTTTTTCAGTTTTTATTTGTAAATTATTGTTTAAATGATCAAATATATGTTTTTTTTTGTATACGTTAAAACAATGGAAATAGCATGTTTTGATATTTTTTATTTAGACTCTAAAAAAATGTAATTTGAATTGCTAAAATTTATGACTCAACCATTTTTATTTAGACTCTGAAAGAAATTCAAACTGAAAGCTGAAATTTATTATTAAATGTAAAATATGTCATTGCACTTATGTCTCAGTTTTTTCAATGTTCCATCAAAACGTATGCTCCTCTATCGAGTACGTAATATGCATGGCGTTGAATAAATTATTTAGTGTTTACACTAACGCTGCATATTTTAATTTGTTTCAAGTCAGATGAATTAAAGATCTTATCTTTCGCTGAGTGGCAGCGTCACTTGTCAAATTAAGTGGATTATATATTCATGATAATGTAAAGTAACATAATGTAGCGATTCAAAAAACGCTAAATACGTTTCTAGTATCAGTAAAGAGAACCTTGTATTACGAAAACGTACCGTAAGAAATAAGCTTTAATATTTAACTTCAGTGTTTGTAATATATCCATGTAATAGAGGTTTCTATCTTGTCCATGAATGCAGATATATTTCATGAAAGAAATCCTAAATATTTAAGGATATTTAAATATATTATATTATTTTAAAGGTAGCGTAATGCTACTTTAGATTCAAAACCATCTTCAGTCTAAAAATGAGTATTGCTAAGGTTTTTCTATAAAACTAGTGCCAATCTAAAGCTAAATTTCGTATGCAATTTTCTATAAGATCAATTCAGTATGCTACCTAATTTTGTATTTCAAACGTACAAGCTTCTCTTTCGTATAATATAACCATACCATATGCATAGTTGTATGTAGAAATTTGAATGATTTCCCATACGTATAACGAGTACATATTGTATAACAGTGTTTTAGCATATGTTTGTAAGTAGCGAAAAATTAAAAAGTCCATGACTTGCATGTTTATTTATGTGAGAAATATGTCCATGACTTGCATGTTTATTTATGTGAGAAATGTGTCCATGACTTGCATGTTCAACATGCATCATATAGCTAAGAAAAATGTAAAAATTATTTCACCGATAATTTGTTCTTGTATAAAATACTGAAATTGAACTAACTTGAATACTTTCTAGATTAGGAATGATCTGTTATTATTAAGTGTATGTGTTTCATTTTTAAAATTACACAGTCCAGTCACATTAATGTGACCATCTGTCAAAAGCCAGAATAACCACCTTTCGCAGAGCGGACTGCTGCGAGACGTGCAGGAAGAGAGTCACATAGGTCCCTGAAGGTATTCTCTGGGATGTTGAGCCATGCCGACTCTAATGCCGTGGCCAGCTGCGCTAGATTACGCGGTTGAGGATCCATGGCGCGAACAACTCGATCGAGATGGTCCCACAGATGCTCGATTGGGTTTAAGTCAGGTGAGTTTGCTGGCCAGGGGAGGACGGTAAACTCATCCTGGTGCTCTTCGAACCACGCACGTACACTGGCAGCTGTATGGCACCTCGCATTGTCCTGCTGGAAGATGCCATCATCCTGAGGAAAAACAATGCGCATGTAGGGGTGAACATGGTCCGCAAGGACAGATGCGTACTTGTATTGATCCATTGTGCCTTCCACAATGATCAGTGAACCTAGAGAATGCCAGGAAAACATTCCCCAGACCATAATGCTCCCGCCTCCAGCTTGGACCGTTCCGGCAATGGTTGCAGGGTGGTTCCTTTCAGAGGTTTCACGCCTTATACGCCAACGTCCATCTGTCCGATGGAGCATAAAACGCGATTCATCCGAAAACGCAACCTGTCGCCACTCAGTGGACGTCCAGCTGCTGTACTGGCGTGCAAATTCTAGCCTTCGCCGTCGATGAACAGCAGTCAGCATAGGTGCACGAACCAGGCGTCTGCTTCGGAGGCCCAGACGCAGCAATGTTCGCTGAATAGTACTTTGGGAGACACTTTTGGTAGCCCCTTGGTTCATTTTGGTGGTCAGTTGCTCAACGGTAGCCCGTCTATCTGCCCGAACGCATCTCCGCAACCGTCGTTCGCCTCTGTCATCTATGGCCCGTGGTGCACCACATTTGCCACGTCGCTGATTTTGGACAGTCCCATTTTGCCATGCACGGTACACTTTTACCACGGCGGCACGCGAACAGTTCACAAACTCAGCCGTTTCGGAAATGCTTCCACCCTTGGCCCGAAAGCCAATGATCATGCCCTTTTGGAAGTCGGATAAATCGCTTCGTTTCTGCATTACGCCAACGATTGAAATGTTTTCCGAAGCCCTCACACACCCTTTATATACGCTCAACTGCACTGTGCTGCCACCTGCCTTCTGTGATTGGTTATTTAACTCTGACGTGGAAAGTACGTGGTGGTCACATTAATGTGACTGGACTGTGTATATTTGTTAGCAAAAGTATGCTTTGAAGTGTAATATATTCTCATGAATTCTGCCGTCATTCTTCACTATGCTCTATTTTAATGGCAACAAATCCACACTGATGATACGCATTTATTTCCTCAGTTGGATGCTCTGTGTAATCTCCCGAATTTCACATCGTTATGAAAAATTTAGAAAGGTAACTTAGGACATTAACTTTGCATCAACGGTGTAAAGAAACGACTCATCTCTCCCTCAGCGGCAATCTGACCAACTGGTTTGGAGCTCGGAAAAAAAGAGGGATTTTGTTAACTGCTGATTGCTTCCTTCGCCGATGGGGAATTATTTTTAAAAGCATTTTCTGGAACTCCCAGTATGCCAGGCTTGGGCAATCTCTGACCATGGCCTAATCCATCCAAAATCCGTCTTATTTCGATTGCCCAAGACATTTATATAGTGGTTCGAATATACAACGGCTTCACATTTAAAATCTTGCATTTTTAAAGGTAGTTTGTGATTTGAAAATTGGGTTGCGTTATATGAAAACTTTCGGAAACGTAACGGTTGATTTGTAAGTTAAAATGTCTACAGTAAATTCAGTATCGATTTCATTATCATAATTCCTATTACAACAGTAAAAACGAAGTTGACTGAGAAAGTAAAATCAAATGGCAGAGTAGATGGAATGATGTCATGTAAAGGAAGATTCACACACAAATTATATACTAAATACTTTTTCAGAGAATGTACTACAGATACTTCTCCGAATCAATATTATATTAATCATAGCCATTTTCTGATGTGTAATAGAATATTTAACTTATGTGCTGGGTAGGTCTGATGCAGATTTTTCTTAAATTATTTCGGAGTGCATTCTGTGTCTGAGCATATGAAGAAACAATCGCCATGTGATATTACCAACTAATAATCTAAAGAAAATGTTTAAGTTTTCTCTCTATAGAAAGAAGAATATCTAGCATGATTCAAAAACTGTTTTTTTTCCCAAATATCATATGCTAGTTGAAAATCGAAGAGCTCTGTGTTGTTTATACATACTGAGTAATTTTTCCCTTCTTTTCTCTTTTATGTATTATGAATATAGTGCATAAAAGTTGTGTACATGTAAATACATGTATTTGCGCTTTTGTTTTAAATAAGCCTTTAAATTTTGAATAAGTTGGAGTGTAGATTTGGTAGTATAACTGCAAACTTCTAATAGTCTTTTTTAACGCGTTTCACGTTTTCCTTAAAAAAGTCCTGTTAATCCTTGATAAATTCTTAACGACAGAGTAGATTGAATACACTACCTAATGATCTGGTAGATATGCTGAAAGTGTTTTATAAAGGAGATAATTATGTAGTGTAATTACCCTTTCTTGAAGTCAAACTAGATTAGTATATTTTCGTTTAACATGAAACTTTAAAGGCAAGTGATAAATTCTGTTAATTTACGATGCTTTTTTAAAAGCTAGCTTTTGTGTATAAGATAGTTGTCTTGTTCAGAAGAGCAATATAAAGAATGAACATTTTCTCATATGTAGGCCATTTTGTTGTATGTAAAATGCTTGGGTTACTCAGATCGAAAGCTTAATATTACCATCCTATATTGTTCAAATTTGTGTAAACATTTACGATGACTTTTATATTACATATTATTTCATTTTAGTTGTACTTAATTCATGCGTACGAATTATATTTCGTATTGAAGTTACCTGGCATCCCATTGTTCAACGCTTTTTAACTTTTCTAACGATGGTTTAACCCATGTTAAATGATCCCCCTTCCTGTGTTTTACTGTGCTTTGAATAAACAGTATTTTTGTTGTTCTTCAATATGGATATTTCTATAAAGATGATGCTATTCCTAAACATTAGACGTATTTCTGTTCGTAGCTGTGTTTTTGGATAGGTGTTAGAGCAAAGTTTCCTGTACTCAGCTGTATGTGCTGAAGGCAAGTAAAGGTTTTTTAATGAAATACGCTTTTTTACCGTTCTGAAATATGTATTCAAATCCTTTATCATGTACGTATTCTTTCATATTGCAGCAGGTGCAAACAAAGCAGATAATAAGCTGGCTAATCATGCTCGAGGTTCTTTTTTCTATAGGACCTAAACTTAAACTTTTCTTGAGATCATTAGTTGATAATATCACAGGAAGAAAGGTTTTTCATAACGCTTAGAAGCTATCTTTCTCTAATCATGTATAGAAGAGATCGTAGTTAATACATTAATTATTTTCTCCTTTTTTAAGCTATTGTTTATGTACAACTTTTAAACAGACTTGGTTCATATTTACTTTTTACTTTGTATTAAAATCACACATTTTGATATTTAACTTGCAAAAATAGAATTATTAATTTCAGTTTTTATCTAGTTTGCATTTTAATAATTTCCACAGAGTAAGAGAAATCATCTTGTGTGTATTAGTGATAGGCTACTGCTTAGATTCTGCTGAAATATTTTAATATATTTTTTGTAGTTTATTATAAAAAAAGGGCGGTTCGGCTTATGAAATTGCCAACTTATTTTTTGTTGTCGACAAAATTTATCTAAATGATGCGAATCTCTCTTACTAGGATTAAAATAATTATTTATGTTACTTGGTGAGATTCTACGTTTCGTGTGTTACACTTGAAAGTGTAACAAACTTGCCTTTAATTTGCCGAACTGCCACTAGAAAAAGCAATAATGTTTTTCTTGCTCGATTATTTATAAATTTAAAGACGTCTAGGTTTTAAAAATTATAGAATTTTAGTAATTTGGTTCATATAACGGTTCTTTCAGTTTTTTCTTCTTAAACAAAAGTGTTATAAGGTATTTTCTCCCTCCTTTCCGCATGCCTTCGTGATGTAATTGGAATGATATTGGACGCGTATACGAGAGGTCCAGGGTGCGAGTCCCGGCGAGGCATTGCAAATTTTTCATCTCTCTTGCTTCAAAGAAACCTAGTGAATCTACATATAATATTTTCTGTATGATTTAAATATTACCTTCAGTTTTGTATAGTTAAGAGTCTTCGGAATATTTAATGTCTCATGGGTCGTTTTTATTATACATGTTATTTGTCGAAAAATTGAATAATTTACAACAATGAATGAAATTAAACTGTACTCAGTATAATGGAAAGAAGTAATAGCAAGCTATTCCAAATAATAAATTTATTCAATTGCTGGTTATTGGACCGAAATTATTATATTTAATTTTGTCGCATTTTATGCGAATAAATTAATATATCCTGTTAATAATAAAATTTAGCCCAAACTGTTAAAAGTAAGTAAATAAATAAATTAATTCCGGAAGCTTATTTTGTATATCCGAAATTATTTTAATATCCGAAAGCTTTATTTTATATTACCTCCAAAAGGGCGTTTTTTTAACGTTTTGTGTCTTACCTTCGTGTATTAAATATCACGTTCTTCGTACTTAAACCATAAAATTCAAGTCAACAGTAATATCACAAATCGCAAAATATTTAAAAAGAGCATACCTTTAGAAATTTCGATACATAGTCTCGCCCGCTGGAGATGAATATGTTTTTTTCCCGTACAGTGTTGGCACTGCTCGCTTTGAAAACGTTGAGTTTGGTTAAACAAAAATTTGTCAAAGTTTTACAAAATATGAAACAGATAATAAAACAAATTTGAAATTCCAAATTTAGGCTTCCAGATGCCATATTCGAGTGGAGGACTACGTTATTCAATTTTTGATGTATCTAGGTACTGTTGCTTTTTCAAAATGCGAGAAATATACATTCATGCAGATTCTTCATTATTTAATTTCTTTAAATATAACGCAGAGCTGTAATATTTGGTGGTAACAATTTGAAAAGTGAAACGCCGTTATATAGCGGACCAGTCAAAATGAAATTAATAGCCCATCTGGGCAAATTGCTTCTTTGGACTACGCCTTTGGACTAAAAGACTAAGTCATGATATGTTCTGGTTAACGTTTCTTAAGTAGAAGTTAATACAGATATGGGTTCAAATTTTAATCGCGTTCTTTTATTATTTTGTTGAGCTTTAGATATTATTTCGTAATTTCATAGCTATAACCTTTGCGAATTATTTTAGTTTAAAATCATAGAAAAAATTTACGATGCTTTTTGAATGCATACATGGCTTATGAATAACTCACATAGCATATTTTAACTTTTAATAATGGATTTCTTTTGTTGTACAGTATTTTACAGTTCCACAGTGCTACAATACACTTTTAAATATAGTATTTATTAATTTACCATTATGGATGCTTTCTATTAAACCGTAGCTTCTGTATTTGTAACGAATGAAAAATTTTAGTTTTTGTGCGTTTTAAATCGGTAGTAGTATCAGCAATTTAATATGGATTTTAATCCACAATGCTTTTTATTAGTTATATCAAAATACGTGTTAGATTGTAACTTCTCTTGAATCGGTAGCTTTTGTGTATTTTGCAGATATTTTCTACGGAATAATTTCTCTTTAAAATGATTTTTACATTTTTTTAATATCTTCCACTGACCTAAGAAACTGGTGTTTCAACCATCTAATACTGAACTTATATCTAAAATCACATGATCTGTGACGTTAAAACAGAAAAATAATAGAAACACGTTTTCTATGCGTTATTTTTACGTTCGATCTATATTTGGCTTAAATATTTTCTACGTAAAATGCGATATTAAAGACAGTAAAACATACTTTTTTAAAAACAAAGTATTCATTAATGATTCTACTTTTCTTCTCTTGATATCCATATAACCTATATAACACTTTCGTCAAACTGCTCAAATTTTTCACTTAGATCAAACGTTCTAAAGCCAGTGCTATTATATAACATTTCTATTCAACTTATTTAAAATTTTATTGTTAATCTATACTGTTAATAAAAAGAACTAGTTAATGATTTTTGTCTAGATCTAATACAAATTGTTTGATTGCATCTTTTAACTATTTTTATCACTTTATTAATATGTCCTCTCTGTCTCTCTACACTGGTTGGAAAACCTTTTCATAACTGAATTTATCCTTTCCGGTCAGCATCTTAGGCGCAAATTCTTTTAAAGTATTTTAGCCATATATAAAATATCATATGAGTGTTTTTGTTTTATTAAGCTATTCGTAACGAAAATTAATAAATAATTTTTTCATTTAAGTTATGATTCAACAGTTTCATTGTTTATGATGTCTTTTTTATTCTTCAGTATTTTGAAGTGGTTGCTTAAAGCTATGAATCTTAACTTCCTATAATGTCTTCTGTAACTGTTGATCGAATTTTGATCTTCATTCAGAATATTGCAACTAAGTATAAAGAAATAAAAGAAACATTTCTGTAAACTCATCTGCGTTTATCTAAACTTGCAATAGCTTGTCTATTAAAATAATTTTTCTGCATAAAATTTTATATTTTGAAAAACCCTTTCTTTCATTTTTGTTTTTCCTTACACTAATTCAAAATGTTAAATGATAAGTTCTTCATAATTTGGATTGAAATAATGTATCCTAGTTCTTTTTATTAGTTTTACCATTCTATATGTTGTATCACGTGTACAGTTTTCATATATTTAAATCAAAATTATTATAAAAAAGAAATATCAGATTTTATGAGTATAATCTCTTATACAAAGTTAAAGTTTATTTGGTGTTAATTAATTTAAAATGTTCATTTTATTGTTTTATTATATTTTTATATATTTAAAAACTGTTTTATTATATTAACCGTAATATCAAATGTCTTTGTATGAAATAACCTGAACGATTGAAAGTACTAAATCTTATCGAATATAAATACATGCTTGATACGTTTGAAAGAATGAGAAATTTCAGATATGTGAAAGGTTTTTAATAGGAACGTTATAAATAAATTATGTGTTGTGTTCATACACTTTGTGAATGTTAGGCCGCACATATAAGATGGATATATTTTTCAGAAAGGTATATCAAGAAAAAATATCGTTTTTCACTGGACCCTAGTGTCGTACATTGTTTTACAATTTAACTTTTTGTTTGGTTGCATCAGTGTAAAATTAGCGTCATAATCTGTTAAAACAATTTCAGCTAGAAATGCTTTTTATTTTATTTCACATATTTATGAAAAGAATATTTAAGTTTTGTTGTAAACGCTTCTCAAATAATAATTTCTTCCTTGAATTAATCATTAACAGTATTGTTAGCTCAAAGGAGCGGTAGCCCAGAAGAGCTATCAAGTCTCAAAACGGCATTTATGGCGTTTCAAATTCTAAATTCATATAAACGGCGAATCAATTTCTAAATTGTTGCCACCAAATATTATCGCCCTGTATTATATTTAAAGAAATTAAATAATGAAGAATCTGCATGAATATATGTATGTTTTTCACATTGTAAGGAAACGGCGGTACCTGGAACCATCCAATTTTGAATAACGTAATACTCCACCTGAACAAGAGCACTTGGAAGCCCAATTTTGAATTTCGAATTTATTTCATTATCTATTTCATATTTTGTAAAACGTAAATGGATTTTTGATTAGCAAACTGAGCGATGCCAAAGGGAGAAATGGCAACTCTGCACGCAAAAAAAAAAAAACATTTTTATGTCTGTCTGTCGGATATTCTAAAGATGTACTGTTTTTAAATATTTTTTGATGCTGCTGTCGAATTCAATTTTATGTGGCTTAAGAGCGAAGAACATGATATTTAATAATAAAGGTGATACACAAAAGTTAAAAAAAGTTCCTTTGGGCGTAATATAAAATCTGAAAACTTTCGGAATTTTACCTTTTTCTTAATTACTATTAGCCTTAAAAGTCCTTTTATTTTACAAAGCAAAATATTGTCAGATCTTATAATTTCTGGGTATGGCAGAATGGCATTAAAGATATTTTTTTTTTTTTTACAAAAAGTTGAGTTGTGTTGATAACGAAAATAGCTATATACGTACTTTTATATTCTTACAAAAAAATTTTTATATTAAATATGTTATGAACTAAAGAATATTAACCTCTGATTTGCCAGAAATATGTTCGGTATGAAATATTTCCAATGAATTATATTGATGGATCGTGGGATTATAGTAATAATTTTGTGTACTTTTATCTTCATATGTAAAAAATGAAAAACTAATTCCTTCTATAACTCTTAGTTATAATAAAATATTAACGTCTTTCTCATCCATTATATTTATTGTACCGACAGGAAAAAAACAAGCGAAACAAGTCACTATCATTCTTTCTTCATCTTTATATACCATGAAGATATTCTAGTACAAATTCATATCGAAATTTGAAGTTAAAAAAAATAGTTTTCTGCAAAGAAAAAAAAAGGCTCATAGAATTGTAATCGCTCAAAGCATCTTTTTTCCAACTACTGAGTGTAAAAAGCTGCAAAAAATCAACCGGTTTCTTCTGAGCTTCTTTACTGTTCTTTTTCTGTTTTTCCAAGAATCGCTCATGTAATGTTAAGCGGTTTCTCTAAGTCACCTAAAGTGTTTGCTTTAGATATACTCCTTAATGATTTTCCAGTTAAATGGACAACGTTAGTTGGTAGATTTTAGATGCAGTATATATTTTTGCAGTATATAAAACTTCAATGTATCCTTTCTTGTTTTGTAAGAATGACTTATATTTCTGAGTTTATATTCCGCCTGATATAGAATCATTCTTATGAAAGTGTACAGTGGAAAACAATTCTTTCTTGTTTAGTGTTAGAAAGAGCGTAAACTAACTTTGCGCAGACTTTTCTTTTTCAAATTTCCGTAGTCTTCTTTTTTGGTTTTGAGCATTTTGTTTCTTCTCTAATACGTTGAAGAAACTATGATATCTTTAAAGAAATAAGCCGTTTGTATTTTATCTGACACTGTGAAATTTTCAAGTTATATTGAACTTCATAAATGAAAAAGCTTTTACTTTCAATACAAATATTTTGCTTTTGATAAAAGTTGAATGCATAAAGTCGACTTAAGTCCAGTTTCCCGCTTTTGGAGGTTTTTAAGTAAACTCGTCTTCCACTTTATGTAAACAAAACGATGTGAATTCAAAATATAACTAAGTCGCTGTGCTGAGTGTCTAAAATGTAAAAAAGCTTGTTAGAATTTAGTCTTTTTTCCTGTTAGGTGCACTGTCAGGATTTTAAAGATTAACTTGCAAAAAGACAGTACGAGTAGTTTCTGTGGTTTTCTAAACTAGCAAAAAAAAACTTTACTACTGACTTAATTTTTGCTTTAAAGAGAAGATCTGTGTATCTGAAAACTGTTTTCTATTAACATGTTTTTAATATCTATTAATACAGTTGATAGTTTTCAGTTATTCTTCAGTGGATTTATTTTCTAATGATTCAACGGACAGTTTCCTTAAATTTTTCATGAATTAGCTTTTCGTAACATTTATGTATATTTAATGGATAGTTTTCCATGAATTTGCTGTAGATTTACTTTCTACAGATTTCTACCAGTTCAGTAGACAGCTTTCCATTAAATGTTTGTAGATTTAGCAGACAGTTTGACTTCTGTTTTTAATATTTCATTTCGTATTGTAATTTTTTTTTTGTATATGTTAACCTAAATTTGAATTACTATGTTAATACTATACTAAAAATTTAATATAATAAAACAAATAGTTTGAATTACTATGTTCGTACTATATTTTTTTCATAAAAGAGAAATAGATTTCTATTTCTTTTTTATGAAAAGTGAAAAGATCCAACAGAGTTCTGGTTAAAGAAGTCAAAATAAATCAGCTCATTTGCTTTTTATAACACGGAACGTTTTGTTTCAATTATGATACAATGTGCACCTTCTCTTCAATCTAAGTTTATATCTGCAATTCTTGTCACTTACATTATCTTTTCGAAACCTAAAAGCAACAAAATTAATTTTAAATTAAACACAATCTATATAATTTTACAAAAGTGTTACTTTAAGTTGGGTTCCGTTTAATTAAATTTCTTCAAATATTCCTTACCATGTATTTAGTATTGTTATTCACTTTATGTTATACGAGTATTATATTAGTACCTTCTTGTTTTCTAGTGTTTTTTTGTATATCATAATCCGTTCTTGAAATTCATATTGTGAAACGAATTGCTTACACGAATTAACTTCGAATTGGAAATAAATAAGAAACTAATTTTTTTAATACAAAATGTAACAGAGGAAAAAAGCAAACACCTAAACCAATTTAGATTTGCCTTTAGCGGTAATTTAAAATTTTATTAGAAGTGAAAAGATCCAACAGAGTTCTGGTTAAAAAAGTCAAAATAAATCAGCTCATTTGATTTTTATAACAAGGAACGTTTTGTTTCAGTTATGATATAATGTGCAAGAACAATTTTTAGCTCTTTTGCATTGAGCAGAAATGCGCTTAAAAACTCTGTTATCATTATTGTTCAAGTGTGAGATGTAAAAAGATGTTATTTTATCATAAAAATGCATATTTGTTTTATCATTTAAAACTGCAAATAACACAATTTTTTGTATCTAATGCTCAGTGGGCCTTTTTTGATCCCTTTTTGAAAAAATTTAAAATTATATGCTTATATTATATTTATATTATATTAATTATATTTAATTTAAAAATTATATGCTAGGCTAAAAAACTGTAAAGATAATTTTTCATCGGCTTTTTTTGTATTATATTCGTTACTAGTAACTAAATAAAATTTTAAATTACCGCTAAAGGAAAATCTAAATTGGTTTAGGTGTTTGTTTATTTCCTCCGTTACATTTTGTGTTAAAAAATTAGTTTCTCATTTACTTCCAATTCGAAGTTAATTCATATAAGCAAATATTATTCTTTACAATTAGTAAAAAGATCATACATGTAATCAGTGTTTTATGTAATTCATAACTCAGTAATATGAAAGCAAAATTGAATAAATTTTAATTGATATCATGCAAAAACGCTTTTCTTTTTTTGGTTAATTTTGAGAAGCAATTGAATGTACTAAGCACACCCTCCACAGAAAAAAAATACTACACTACTTTCATAAAATACAATGTAAAAATATAGAATTAGCATATGTTTTGTAATTGTTAAAGGGCGGTTACATATTTTATAATAAAACATGCTCATTTTAATAAACATTGAATTTGGCCACTTTTTGTGCTCATTTTTCAATGCTGTATGGTAGAGATAATGGCCAGATATGTTCAAGATCTCATTTTTAATGACCCCATTTGGGAGAGATACTGTCGGATCTATACTTATAAGTAGAACTAATGTTATTTTGAGTGGTTGCTGATTTGGATCATCAGCCTAGTCATCAAGTACTTTGCCGGCAACTTTAAATTGGTGAAGGAAGTCTTAGAAATTACTGTTAGAAAGAAAATTCTTTTCAGGAAACGCTCTTGATTAGTTTTCTTGCACAACGTCCTTTGCAATCTTATCTAATTTTGAACTAAAAATCTTCTGTCGCTTGTTTCGAGCCTACCTGGGAGACTTTCACCCAGGTAGGCTCGGAATTTTTTCACCTATCTTTTCACCTTTCAGTTTCAAATTGTGAGAATGAAAAAAAAACTCAGCTAACTTTTAAAAAAAATTGTGTTATATTTAGGTTTTGAGCAGAAGCCTAAAATATTTAAATCAAACTGAAAAAGTTGTAAAACTAAGCAAACGAATTTTTTGTGTGCGAGTGGATGTTCTTACACTATATTCTAGATTACTGTAATAAAACAGTTAATAATATAACGAAAATGGAGGATAAAGCTGTAGCATTTCCAATTTTATTTTTGTTCATCTGTCAGATATTGTTTTCTCTTCGAAAGGATGTTAACATATGAATTTTTCCTACCTAAGTATAGTTTTTTTTAACATATCGTGTATAATTAAGAGAAAAGTAGTACTGTTAGTCTAGAAAAATTCACATCCAGCAGCGAAGATTTATTTATGGTATGAAATATCATTATTCGTAATATCTTCATTTTATCTCTATTTTTTTTTGTAGATATAATATTGCTTTTACAAGACTTGTAACATAATTTTGGCCACGGTTGCAGTTTAAAATACGCAGCTGTTATTCAAAAAAGAGTCAGAAATGTAGTTTTGCTATTATGTTAGGGTAAAATGAAAAAGAAAAGAAAGAAAATATTGAATATTTAGGTTACTAAACATGGTTTTGCTTAAATATGAGCGCATTATTTCTCTTGATTTTATATTCAAAGGCTTCAGTTTTTTATTAGCATGAATTTTCCTCCAAAATATACATGTTCTATTGTTTTCGGAAGATTTATATATCCTTTGTGTGAAATGCGTTTTTTAGTTTTTGTTCCCGTCTTTTTTACATCTATAAGTAATGAATGCGATTTTCACTTATTTTTGTCCATTGTTTTTTTATATGAAAACTCACCGACAGCGTCATCGACAGTGCCTTTTTTGATATCTGCGGCGAATTAAATAGATTATCATTACTTTTATGAACGTGAAATCATTGTTTTTTGCATTTCGTATATTTTTCAATTGCCCTGAAACAATGGTCAATGATTGTGCAAGGAGACACAAAAAATTCATCTGATTCTTTTAATTAATGGCACCATTTTATTCATCAACAAGTTTGAAACCATCATACAATAGAACAATGTGAGATTAATCACGTGTTACGCCTTGTTCCTTAGAAAGGCGAAAACGCTTGCGTATAATTTATGTGTATAAACGTCATTTTACCGAGAATCATAAATTTTCAGGAGTTAATAAAAAAAATTCATCACCAAGTTTTTTAGAAGTCATTTAAAGAATATTTTAAGACTGGAGTTTTTGTAAAGATAAATTTTCTAATCACTGTCATTGCAATCGCTAATCATTATAAATATTATTCCCGCTTGCTTTAGCTATCAGTTTCGCGACAGCTAGATTATTTAGTTAAGTTATAAAATCTAAACTCTTTTCAATTGCTAACACTCAGTTTTTAATGTCACGTATCCATTCACTTTTACGCTAGAATTAGATGAAAAGTTTACATTAATATTACCTCTGTCTGTCTGGCTGCCTAGCATTATGTTTAAGTTAATACATTGTTATGTTAGAATAGTCTTGTTACTATTTTGTTTAATCATTGCGCTTATTGCATTAATTTCATCCATTGTGCGACTTAAAATATTATTCAATTTAAATAAGTAACGTTTCTAAATTATGCCGTGAAAGTAATTGTGCATTATTTGATTTCTGAAAAGTTTATATCAAAAGAAAATTAATCCTGAATTCGTACTTTGATATTCGTTAGTCAGAAATAACTTTAAGTCAAACATAAACTCTCATTAACACACCATTTAAGTGAATTTTAACCCTTACTGAAATTTTTTCGCTACGTTTCTTTAGATTTCTTGCATATGTTAGAATATTACATATAGTTTAAGTTACTTCTTAATGTTATCGTTTATTTAAAAGCATTTTTTTGCTGAAAGTATTTCACGTAAATTCTTAAAAATACTTCTTTTATTTTGTGATTTTTCATTATTTTAAATTTCCTTAAATTATTGTTTTGTTTATGTTTCCTATTATGCCTAGTTTCAGTTTGTGTGGACTTTTGACAGTTATAAACATGTAATTTTACAAAAATAAAACTCTTGAGAATTTGCTGCAAAGTGATTGCCCATGCTTCTTATTTACTAAATTTAAGTGAGCAGCTTGTATTTAATGCTTAAAGTGAAATTTTAATTTCTCTTACTTTTCATCCATGCAATTGTGGCATTTGTAATTATGATTTTACTTTTAACTTTCAATACTTTTAAGTTTATATATATATCCTTTTAACGTGTTGCAACAACGAACTTTTGCGGCCGACACTGATTTAGTTGTAAAAGTTTGCATTTTAATTTACATCAACTGAATACTTTTTGTTGTCATTTTATTATATAGATTTCACGTTTTTAAATATATTATCATTACTCATCAGGAAAATCTTGCTAATTGTCAAAAAACATATATCTCATCCGGTGTATCTGAAATGCTTCTTACCAAACTTTCATATTTTTAGTTAAGACTTTATTTGCAAATGAAATCTAATCTTAAATTATTAAACTTCTTAATTGTTTTATCTCTGTAAGAAATATGCTCTTAAGCTGCCTATAATAATTTGATAGATAACATATGTATCCAATTATTTTAGGCATTGTTGTAATTCGATACATTCATCTATTTATTTTTAGGAGAGGCAGAATGTATTTGATATTTTTTGCTCTGTTCACATTAAAAATGCAACTGCATTTTTTTGTATAAAGTTGGCGTGGCAGTGCTAATTTAAACAATTAGTTACAGATAGATTGATATTTATTCTTCATTTGTCTCTTTAATATTTTGTCCATTATTAACAACTGAAAAACGAAATATAGAGCAGGCATAATTTTCAATTCTTTTGTATTAAAACTACGTATTGTCAAATTGTCTTCTCTTGATCTCTATATATTCTTTGAAATTTTTGTCCCACCAATAAGTGAATTTAAAATGATAATGTTGTTTCACTTATAAGTGAGTTTAAAGAGTCCAAAATATGCCTTTTTTAAGTTTTTACCTTAGCAATTTCTCCAAACGTATAATCTTTATTGGTATCGGGATAACGTTTAAGGATAACTCAAGCAGAATGTGAAAATTTGTTGCAAATATTTTTATGAAAACTTCAAAAATGTGTAATAAACTATTATTTTCTGTGTGCGCTATTTTAAATTCTTAGGTATTGTATGCATTTAATATATAAAGCGGAATTTTCAATGAATATTACAGTTTACTATGCCAGAATGAATATTATTAGTGTAATACTCTTAGACTTAGAAGTGTACATGTGGATACTAAATATATAATATGCTTATGTTCACCGGAAGCTTTCATATACAAATCTGCTTAGTTCAACAACTTATATACGTGTCATAAAATATTCTATTTTAGCCTTATAGTAACAGTGTATGGAAAGAATAAATGTGTTACAAATATTTTTAAAAACAAACTTGATAAATGTATAACCATTAAATTCTTTGTTTTTTATTACACTATGAGTTAATGTTTACGTATATCTTATAGAACGGAATTTTTGAATTTAATGTAATGATGCTTGTTTGTAATGTTTTGCTGTGTAAAATACATAATATAGTTAGAATTTAAAATATGCAAGTGTGTAGTAAACTATATCATGCATTCATGCATCTATTCAGTAAAAGTGTGCAAGCATATATAAATTGCTGATGCCTTAATATATACTTTGCTTAGTTCATTAATGATGATGAATTTATTACCATGATTGCTCACTATTACATGCATAATTCTGTGCCTAATATCATCTTATCAATGAATCAAGATTATTGCATTGCTGAAGTACGTACTATATGCAAAAAAGAAAGCTAACTCTTTGCATTGTAGGTATCAGCGTTTGTAAAATAACTGATCTTCTCAAAAACATTTCTATTGCAATATCCCTGGTTGGGTTTACTTAAAATTAAATAAATGGCGTGTAAAGCAAAATGAAAATTGTTAGATTTGTGTAAGTTAAGAGAATCAGTTGTTTAGAAACCAAAAGAGTTGGACACTCATATACAAAAATCACCTAACATTTAAGAGATATAATCAACATTTGGTTGTGTTAATCTTTATTTTCAATTCAAATTCTAAGAGGCATTTAAAGTAAATCAGTTTCTTGTAAAAAGAAATTTTTGTTCGCCGATTAAAACACTTCTATTGCTTAAAATAATTTCTTATAAGTAACTGTATTTTCGGTAAATTTCCTACTGAAATTTATAATATCCTTATACACATATCTCAAATTGTTACCGTGCTATGTAGTACTAAATATTTATTGTTAACATTTGATATTAGAATCATTATATACTACCACTTAAAGTTTCGAATACTGTATTGTTCTTTATAATTTTTCGGGGATGCAAGAAACTTCTTTTAATAAGAGAAACTGGACTGCTCATTTTACCAGTACTCATCCAAAACGATCTAAAGTTGTAATTATAATTAGCTTTTATCGTTATTAATAAATAACAGGTATATTTATTTAAAAAATAATCATCTATATTTAGTAATAAGCGGATAATCGTACGTTTTAAACTATGCATTTCATATGAATTGCATCGTAGGTTTGAATCATGTATCCACATTACAAAAATAAGATAAATTTAAGCAGAAAATTTCATGGAGAGATATTTCCATGTCGTACTTTCCAACATGCAGGTAAAATCATCTGTTTGGAAATGGCGTTAACTGCATTTGAGAAATAAAGTAAAAATCTAAAAGAAATATATGGTCGTTTTAAGATTTTTATTACAGCTGTCTATCTTAGAAGAGATATAGGGCTTTCCAACAAATGAAGAAAAACATCATTAATAGAAAATGGGATTAACTAATATTACACATTTTTCAAAAAACTGTATGTATTGAATGTATATGTATTGAACATGTGTATTATATTGCATATAGGTTTTGATGTAAATACTTGTATATGTACAAACATATGTATTGAAATTTATATGAATATTTTGAATAGCAACAACTGTGTTAAATTATTTATTGTTTGTATGTTGCATTTCGAAATTTGTGAGTTATTGACTTCTCTCACTGAATGTTTTGTAATTTTATTTGTTTTAATGATCTTTAGAGAAGATTTTGCAATGAATACTATATTCCAGAACTCTGCCTAATACTAATTTTTTTGTTTTTGATCTAACTTTTTAAAGAAAACCTGTTATATTTATGTATGGGTGAACGACCTGCTCAATTTCGTATATACCGCGCTGATTAGAACATCCTGACTTCGATCAGCACTTGTAACTTCCGTGTGAAGCAGCCCAAGATACATTTAACACACTTATTTAGGGAGCACTTTATAAATGGTTGCTGTGCACTTTTTCAAGAGGTGCTTGGTCTTTGCCCGCGAACTTCCGTTAAGAAATGACCCCAAAGACTACATTCTATAGGGCATATTCTTTAAGATTTTACCTCTATGTACCGTTCGTTGCACCTTCTTTGACAAAGGTTCTTTTTTATCTAACAGATAAAAAAAGTACTTGTCTTTAGAAAAACATACCAAACCCCTGGGTGAACGTCCCGTAAGAAAGTATGGAGCCTTGTGTGCTATGTGGGGCAACTTTTTTTTTGAAAATTCCCCACATCGGGGATCTTAAGATGGACCCTATTGTTGCGTAAGGGGGTCCCGAGGTGACGGAGTTCACTTGCAAGGAAATCGTTTTTTTTAACGCCTAAAAAACTCGTCTGTTTTATACCATCGGGTATTGACCTTATATTTGGCCTGGACTTATTTGATAGTGCAATGGCCACTGAAAAGCGGATATTTCCAAAAATGTAGCAAGATCCGTGGGAAAACATAATTCTGTAAAGGGAAGTTTGAATGTAAATAAAGTAAACAAGCATTGTTTTCACATCTTTAGCTGTCTCTGTATGCGAAAGCAGTGTATTGTAATATAACACTAAAGCCATTTTCATGTATTCAACAACAATATTCGTGTTAACACGAAACACTTTTCTTTAAACATTTAGAAATTTTTTATACAATTGTTCTTATCTGTCTGTACCGTATTTTCGTTATTTTGTATTTAAAATATTTGCCGAAACTCATTATGAGTTATGAAAAATTTTTACGAAACTTAAATTTATAAATGAAAAAATGTTCTTCAGGAAATGATATTGATTTTGTGTAGGCAATAATTTTAAACGGTAATAATAATATTAGCAGTACAGTTAAGGTATCCAACTACGTTCAACATCCAAATTTCGGAAAATAGTACAAATAAATCTATTATTGGTTTTATTTAGCAGAGTACTACTTAAACCGATAAAAACGTGTGATAAGCATATTATCAAAGCATAATTTTCGGTTTTTTCTTACATTCTGGATTAAAAATGTCTTAAATTTCAGGATTATTAGATATGTTGCCACAAAAATATTTATCACTATTTTAGTATGTTTTTGTCATTTATATTTATTAGAATATAAGGAATTAAAGAGACTAAGCGCCAAGAGATAAAAATGCCTATTAAATATACAGTAAGAGTAAAATGCCTATTAAATATACATGCACTAGCTATTTTTCGAGAAATTTCTCGCTTTTGGTTTACAAAATTGTCTGAAAGAGTTTTAGATATGGACATAAACCTAACATTTTTGCGCATTTAATTCACAATATTTCACAGAATATTTGGGAAATTACTATAGTAAAATTTTATGTTAATTTTTTTTTGTAGCAGAAAAACTGAAAAAAAAAAGTTTTTCAAAAAATAGGTATAATATGATGCAAACACAAACAGAAGGAAAAGAAAATGTTGCCAACTATGGAAATTAAACTTGCTCCCTAGCACTTAACAAATAGAAATGTTCAAAATGTATCTTTTGAACGTCATCAAAAGTATTCAAATGGAAAATTTTGATTTTAAAGTTGTTTAGAGTAATCTTCGGACACCAACTTCTGGGTTCTTAAATAGAAACTTCCAGTTCACGACGTAGAACAAGAACAGCCATAATTATGCTTCTAAAGACCGAAGAGACAAAATAAAAGTAGTTTCTGGAAACTTAATGTATAAGTTTTAAAATAAAGTATAAAATTTGTTTGAAAAATTTCATCAAAATAGGCAATTAAAATAGTTGTATTAGTATTCAGCTGTAACATTTTTGCAGATATATTCACATTGCTTCTAAGAATATAGCAATAATTATGATTATCATCATAACTGCTATGTAATTATTTTGCTCCTTAAAGAATATGTTCTTCTTTCTTATATAACAAACTTGAGTTTTTCTGAAAAACTCTGTACATTTCGTTAAAGACGCGAAGGAAGCATCCTCTTTCAGGAGGAAAGATAATTCTTAATAGTCGGTCTAAAACTGAAATTTTACCAAAACTTTAATATCATTTTAATATAGAAAGTTCCAGAGATAATCGTATCTGTTGTAGTATTGTTTTTCGTTTATTTGTTTTCTGTGTGAGTTAAATTTAGTGTGAGAGTTAGCTGATAGAATCCAATATTTATGATTGTTTACCAGTATTTAACAAATTTAGCATTGGTTGAGAGCAAATTAAAGTTTTGTGAGATTGAATGTTGTGAAAGAATGCTACGAAATCTCTTAAACAGATATCAATGAATAAACATCACAGAATGAATCCGTGAATCTGAGAACTCACAGATATCCCATAAAAATCAATTAGCTGTAAGTAAGACAATGGTTTGAAATGGATTATCAGTGTAGTTTCATGAATAGGACTGTAGTTTTACTGTAGTTCTATGAATAAAATTAAAACGTGTTTATGAATTTTCTGTTTTTAACCAAATTCCGACTTATGCGTGTACTATTTAGATTATTTGTTTCGTAAAAGCAGTGAAAAAAGAAAAAGATATACAAAAAACTTCTAAATCATCATTAATCCAAAAATTTCATATTAGGTGCTGAAACATATTTTATTAAGCCATTTGTATGCATTCTTTCCTTAATAAGTGCTTACTGAATCCTTCAATAATTGAAAACTATTTTTCCATGTTAGCAGTATCTTAACAGAGTAATTCCGATTTTCTTTCTGCGATGGAATTACATCACACATTATCATGTTAATATGAGTGTGATGCCAAATCATGCGACGTAAGAACTTTAATTTATCTCTGAATTTTTAACGCCTCCATATAGCAAAATGAGCCGTTTAAAACCAATGTATTTCTTAATACTGTTTTCAGTAGTAATAGTACTTTTCTCTGTAGTAATAAGATTACTAATCAAGCAGTCACCTTAAAGCATTACAGGCCGAAAACCTGATCACCTACAAAAGCAGTTCTGATATACAATATCGAAAATATTGCAGTATGTATATAAATGCAACAGAACAGCGTGTCATAAATATATAGCTGGAATATTGTATGTAATACATTTAGTAATTCGGATATCCAGTACACATAATACGGCAAAATTTCATGATGTGAAGTACAGGAAATCATCCTGAAATAAGTTAAGATTAGATTAGATTAGATTCATTGTCTGCAATAAATATTACAAGTTTGCTGGGTCCTTTAATAGAGGAGTAAATTTAAAATTAAGCATACTAATGAAATACATACCATATTAACTATACTTTTCTTTAGAGGTATGATATTATCAATGGAATATATATAATAATTTTTTCTCGACCGCGATAAAAATCTGGAAGTGTGAACAGTGTACAGTTTGTATATGAAAATTATGTAAAGTATCTGGTTACTGCAAATTGTATTTGACCTCTGAATCGAAATTCAAAAAAATCAAAATATTCCTGTATGGGAATTTGATTCAATATTCAACTGAAGATGCAAAATTATTAGATGAGCCAAAAATGTATAAAATTCCGAGATACTACTGTCTGGTTATTTGAATGTTGATGTGAATTGAGATAACATAATGAATTTTGAATTAACTTTATTTTAAATATTTATGAATTATACTGATATTTTGAGAGATGTATTCCGTTTGGAGTTATTAATTCTAAATAATTTGATAACTTTGCTTTAAATGAAGAATGGCAATAGATGGAAAATTTCCTATGGGTTTAAAATCTTTGCTCTAAGCATTAAAATGTGCAAGACGTTTTTGAGTTTGCGTATGGTTTATGTTCTATTGCATTTAATAAAGCTTTTGAAATTTGCAATGTGATGAAGGTGGAAACCATGTCACACATTTCAGCTCATTGTCGACCCATACTGTTTGCAACTGGTTCGTAATTACAGATGTTTAAATATTTATTCTTGTGAATCCGGTTATTACTTCTCGGTTTAAATAACCTTAGAAGAAATATTTTGATTATTTAAGTTAATATCCTTCATGTAATATGTATCTATTCTTAGGAAATTTTTTCATTTAAATTTAAGAATGCTTTTAAATTTCGCCCCTTAGTCCTAGATGTATATTCTTTCAAATTATTGTTATTTTCAAAAGTGTTTCTCGATAATGCAGTATTTTATAGATTACATGCATTTGCTACATTACAAAATTCCATCTTTTTTCTATGCATTTAAAAAACTCTACGTATTACTATGCATATATTTTCCTACTTTCAAGAAATGTTGCATTCTATAAGTGACATACATTTTTTTACAGAGGTGTATAAGAAACATTTGTAATATTTACACTGGGAAAATTTCTGGAAATATTCAACAACTTTTATGCTTAATAATGATTTGATATGTAGCTTACACTAAAATATATTAATATTTTTTTTTATTTTTAGATGTGACTAATTTATAAATTTATAACACACAGAAAAAAATTGTATACGTTTTTGGAGGAAGGATAAAAAATTTTGCTTTTGTGACTTGTGAGTAAACTTTCTAATACGTTTGTTTCTTTGCACTATCTATGCATGCTGGCAATAATTTAATTTGACAATTTGGCAATAATTCAAGTTACCTTTTAATTTAAAGCAAAAAATACAAAACTCTGGATTGAGCAATGTAAGAAGATGCATTTTGATCACTGCTTTTAAAGTTTTATAATGCACTTCATTTCGTAAATTTAATATTGCATAGAATATATCTATAATAGTTAAGCATTTTCGGATTTAAATTCTCTAATTTAATTTTCTGTTTAAAATGTGATTGGCCTGTTGTTTTATATTTTGCTCTTGTTACTTAAGTATAATTATTTAATTTAAGCACATTTTTATTATAGTCAATATAAAAGGGTAAAATTTTATAACGGTTCCTGAACTTTGAGTCAAATGACTGACTTATATTAGATCTCATTTTTAATGTAAAATTAAAGTTATTATCTTTTTATTTTATGTTATATGGTTTTGAATTTAGCGTAACGTATGTTATGAAGTGCTTTCCATTGCATTTTAAAATGGAATGTACTGTGCTTTGTTGTTTTATATGCATGATCGCATTATCGTTGTAAAACTTTTCATTAAAATAATTTGGTACAATAACAGATTATAATATATTTGTTCTTTATTGAAGTTATACATATGCTGTTGTTAACTTACACTACTGTTAACATTTTTAGTTGCAGAAGGTATCAAAGTGCAGTGCACGCAGTCTTAGTTGCAAAATGTATCACAGTGTAATTCATATAATTGTATTCGCAAAAATGGCATCACTATGGAAACTCTGAACGAATGCTTTTAGCATTTCATACTTTTTGGAATGTAAATCAGTGTTTATGAATAGTTAATATGTACTTGTGAAACGATATACATATTAAAATTTACTGTTATCGTGACAAGACATCCGATTTTGTACATTTAGATGGGATTATTACTTTGTGTTTTTAAACGGAAATTCTGTTTCAAAATATTTTGCTGTTTTAACTCAATTTTAACTAAAATGTACTGTTTACTAATACCTTTAATTCCCACAATTCTATAGCTTCTCCCTGTTTTTCCTATAAGGTTAAGACGTCGACAAAGGACAGTTATACAAATAGTGCCATAGGAATTGCGAGCATAATAAAAATTCATGTGTAATAAATGTGATAGTTGTCATGTTGACAGATAAAACTGTTATTATTTGATAAATATATGACATATTCTTAATGATATCTTTCAGAAAACATAACTTAACTGGTTTCCTAAATATTCTTTTAATTACTGTTCAGTTGTTATATGAGGAAGAAACTTATTTAACAAATTCATTAGATTTCAGGAAAACTTGTCTTTAATGAGAATTTTTAAAAATATTTATCCACCTGTAATTCAAAACAAAAATTTCAAACGTTGTTCGTTTTCAGATTTTCCTTTGTTTTATCTGGATTTTTACAGTTCTAGCATATTTTTATGGACAAGATAAGAATGTGCGAAGATTTAGCTTAAAAACAGAGCATGTCTGATATAATTTTTAATAACCGTTTTACAAAGAAAAACAGGGCTGTTGAAGCAATTTTGCTCTACATGTTTTTATTACTTTTACTGGCACAGGTAACCAAAATTTTTTTTTACAAAAATATAAATAGGTTTTCATTTTAAGAAAGAATAGATGAAGGTCATGCATACATTAAAAATTATAATGCGTAGGCAATAAAATTACTGGATAAAATTAAATATTGTTGCCTTCTTGCCTGCACAGTATGTCTTTATCAAAACCTTGCAGCATTAATTAAAGCAAAAAACGAGAAAATAGACATCGACGGATAGCTACTCAGATATATTAGTGCATAGCAATAAATAAAATTTCAATGTTTTCAGACTGTTACTGGAAACGTTTTATTTCTGTAGTCTTCGGAAAAGTTATTTTGGTTTTTAACTATCTGTGGCGTTACTGACAAAAACCGAAATGGTAAAGATTTGCAGGTAATTGTTAATTTTATGCACAAAATGCAAATATTTATGTTTTTTGCCTTTCTGTATTACAAAGAATTTATTTTCATACTTTCTGTTAAACTTATAAGCTGATCTGAATTCGGTTTTCTTTTCTACAATTAATTATTCCACTAAAAGTTGCTATTAGTGTACAAGTTATGTGAATTGCTTGCTGTTGAATAGCATAAAATAATTGTTCTTTATAAGCTGAAAGTAATAAGTCAAAGAATAATATATTTTCCTATCTTTAATCATGCTTCTCTTCTGGGGCGAAAAAGAAACATTTAATTCTGAAGCAGAGTAATTAATATGAAGAGGCTTTATATCACATTTCTAACGCTTAAAGATTATTGTAACTGTTGACATACTAGAATTTAAACTCTACTGCACTCGACGAATGCACTGACTAATCTTCATGTAAGAAAGTGTAGGATGTTATTAAATTTTATTTATGTAAATATGCGGTTTTATACTTACATATTTAAAATGTATTAAATTAGTAATAAATTTTAGTATGGCACAACATACAAATGATATAATGACTTTTTAAATAATCAAAAGCATTTAGGTTTTCATGAGATATAATGAACGGTTTCATTCTTAGAGAATTTGATTGTTTATTTGCTTAGTTTCTATTTGGGTGTGGAATTATATATTTATGAATTACTAACTTGCATTTATTAAATCGGTATCTCAATTTCTAAGATAAATTTTGTTTTAGATGTTAAAAATAGGAATTTACTTAAACAAGGTTTAGTAGTATTTGCTTAAATATAAATCTCTTTCTTAACTGTCATCATTCGAAAAATTTCATATGAATATCAAAGCAAGAAAATTGTGAATTAAAATTCAAAATGTATCGATTCATGTTCGTGTGTTATTGATGAAGTTTTGTCTGGGCCCTTTTGTCTAGTTATGGTATACATTTTGTTGCTGCTTTTGAAGACCTTGATGTGTGTTTTTAAAATTTCTGAAGTAGCTTTTTCACCATCATTTTATACAGTAAAACACATCAAAGAACTTTAAATTGTGACTGTTTTGCATATTAAATTATTTCTTTCTTTATCTCAAATGTGTGATACTCTTATGAATGGTTAGAACTCAACGTTAGTATATATTGAATATTTTTATAAATATTATCCATTTAGTGTTTTCAATGTTAGATCATATGACTTTTTTTAAGGTCTGAAGTTCATTTCAGGCAACAGTAATTAGAATAAAATTTGAGTTCTTGAAAGCGAATGAAAATACTGATAATATCAAAAAGTTTGAAAACCTTTTCCATATAAGATATGAATTACCTCGTAGCTGGAAGCTAACATATAAGAAAATATAATTTGGAATCATATATTATGCTATTAAATCAACATAAAAATGATTATTTGCCTTATTTATATAGCAAATGAGAATTTCTGAGATGAGAATTTTTTTTTGACTGCGCAAATTTTAAGTGAAAATATATTTATTTTGTCATTTTGTATTTTTATCAGATTTAGAATCTAGATTTAGCATTTTTGTATTTTTACCAAAGTACAATTTCATTCTATACAACTGCTAATATTCTCTTTCACGATAGATGTAAAATGATGTCATTATTTCTAAATACTATGTTCACAATGATAGAGCATAATTTTTTTAAAATTTTCATTCATTTTTATTTATTTATTATTTTTAATCATTAAGTAAATATTTCTAAAACTGTTGTGCTGAATTTTGGTAATCATTTTCCTGTTATGTATTTGATTTCACCCATACAAATTTTAACTGATTCTTGAGACTTTGGTATAGAAAGCAGTGTTTAGCTTAAATTGAACTTCAAGTATTTAGAGATCGGTATATTGAATGTTTCCTAAGTTATCATTCATAATTCCTAGAAATTTGAATACCTTGTCAAATCATTATCTGAAACTGATTTTCAATCAGGTTCATAATTAGAGGAGTATGCAATGTTTTCTGATTTGTCGTTTTTAATTTCTTGAATTTATTTCTGTTTAGATAAAGTAAAAACACGTGTGAATAGTTTTTCTGTTTAATTATAAAAAAATAGCCGTCGTACATAATTTCATTGTTAGGCTGAATTAAAATGAAAGTTTTATATTTAAGAATAATGCAAACCAATTAGAAATCATAGATTTCTTTCTTCTTTTTAAATTATTCAAAAACATTTTTGAAGATAATTATCACTGTGTCTCATTCGAAACACCACGCAAAACTTGCTCTTTCACGATATTTAGTATGAAATCTTAGCTAGAATTGTACTTAATCACAAATAAAAATTCTAAAAGTAAATAATTTTTTTAAGAATGAGCAGAAATTTAAGGAAAAATACCTGTAAGTTGATAATAACATACATATGCCTTTTGTTAAAATTGCTTATATACAGTTTTGTTGGGTTTTGTTTTTCACTGGCTTATCATACTTAAAGCTTTTTGCTTGGTATTATGTTAAGCGTAGGATTGACATCATGAATTTGTAGTTTTATTATGGGAGACGTTCAAAATATCATACTTGAAGTGCTTGAAAATACATCTGCAAAACTACTGTTTGCTTTGAGGTATACCTCGTTGAATGCAATAAAAATTAAAGCATATGTCGCTTGCTTTTTATGCATGCATACATTTTGTATACATTATACAGTATGAATATATCCATGTGTTATAACTCTGTCAATAAAAATCTGTTAGTTCCTAGAAATATTTAGCTAATTTTGTAGTGCCTTGTATACGATAGGTATTTGGCACGAAATTAAACAGTGTGACGATCATTTATCTGTTTCATATTATCCTTAATGGTATTTGTGTCACGATAATGAGCTTCAGTTATTTAAATAAAAGCAACTAAGCAACTGTGATATATGTTTTCCATTAAGCTCGCATTGTTTTGCATAAACTTAGAATTGTAACTTAATATTGCCAGACTGTATTCCTCATTAATTAAATAACGTTTATACTATGAAACTCTTTAATTAACGTTGCTAAGCATTAATTTAACATTGCTGCGAGACAATGTTCCTCATTAATTAAATAGTTGCGGGACTATGAAGTACATTAATTAACATTCTTGAGAGATTGTATGCCTCATTAACTAAAAAAATGTGAAACTATTAAGTTTGTTAATTTAGCATTGTAGTTTAACGCTGTTGTAACTATAGTCTTCATTAATTAAGCAACATCATTATGCATTTAACAACGTTTTAACTAATGGGAGACTATAAATTTACTTAACATTATTTTACATTAATATAACATTGTAACTTAACATCATTGTGAGACTATATTCCTCATTAACTAAACAATTGTTAGACTACGGAGCTCATTTCATTCATTAAGTTAGAGTTTCATTGTATCAAAATATGTTATTTAGTCAATAAGCTGCATTTTCACGAAATGTATTACATATTAAGTTAATGAGTTTTACTATCTAAAAATCTTAATGAGTATCCCTTCTATAAAATTTATACCCACAGTTTCATTAATGTTAACTTAAGGCGTAGAGTTATGAATGCTAACTTAAAACAACAAAATAGAAACTTATTTCAAGGTTTATCACAAGCATGATATATACTTATCTGAGATTTAAGTTTTTGCTGGAAATGATCTTTGCAAATATATTCTTTTAAAAATAGATGATTGATGCAAACATCGAAAATAAATAGTTTTAAAAAGTACATGAGTAAATAATCCATATCGCAATAATAAATATACTTCCGTAAACTCTAGTAAGAAGTCTAGCTAAACAAGTTTACTCTAAACATGCTCTTTTTTTTATCCAATGATGTGATGTATCTTTGTTCTCCGTGTTTAAATCATATTTTGCAAAAAAGTGTAAAATCAAAATTTTATATGTGTCAGAATCTAAAAAAAAAGTGTGTTTCGGAGCACATCAGGCGTTGTACTGTGAAACGTCTTAGGTAGCTGCATAGTTAATGCGCGACTAGAGAAAATAAGATTCAGCCGAAGCTTACCGTGCATAGGTCGGCTGTGCTCTTACCTTTTCTCCGATGGTGTATCTATTCATGAGTGAAAAGATCGAGTTTCAAATTCTCATGTATGAAAACTATATTTGATTCTTATTTGAGTTATATTTCAGTTACATTTTTTACTCACCAAAATGGTTTTATTTCGTCTAAAAAAGTGTTAAGCTATTTTTAGTTGATATTCATTTTAACCGTTATCTAAATTAATTCAAATAAATTTCAAACGGTAATTTAGAAAGATCCGATGTTCTGCAAAACTTTCATGCGTTTTATTTTTCTCTTAGGATTGATTAAGTTGCAGTTTTAGCCAATTTTTAAAAATAAGTCTCTGTACTTTTTATGTCGTGATTAAAACCACTTTAGAACTCATTTGTTCATGTTTGTTAACAGAATCACAGCTACGTATTGAATGAATGAATTAGAAGTTCACGATTCGAATATAAATTAGAACATCGTTTGTGAAGTACTTCTGAAGAAGAACGTATGGTAATTTATTTTGTAAAAATATTTACATTTATCATTTTTCTTCTCTTTTTTGAGCTGTTCTTCAAGATGTATAATTATTCGTTTCTTTGCATTTCATTTAAAAATATAAAAGGTTAATCTTATAACACGTTTTAGTAAAACTCTGAGAAAATTCCTGGAGAACTGATGCTCAGCTTTCCATTTATTGTGCAATAAGAATGTTGTTTATAATTTTGTTGCTATTTTTCAAATAAGAAGAATCATTTAGAGTAATAGCCCATTCAATTTTTTATTACCACCTAAAATTTTTAAACAACACACTGCAGTAACAACCATTTTTAATTTATTAAAACGTTAATTTTCACATTTAATGATATACAGTTCAAGTGCAGAAAATTTGTGATTAGACCTATCCCTTTCTTATAGACATCAAAACCGGCTAGAGAACAAGTAAGAAACTTAATATTCACAAGCATGTTATGAATCTTCTTTTTATTAACTAATGCTCCTGCAAGAAACTGAAATTAATTTATGTAAGTATATTTTTCAAGGATTCATGGAATAAAAAGCCACGTGCATTTCTTTTTTTAAATATGTTAATTTATTTCAGAGCTTTGAATTTTTTTAAATGTTGTTTTCTTCAGGATATAATATTGTTTTTAATATTTAATTAAAATTTATAAACATGTTATTTATCTTAAATGAAGCATGCTATTTAAATAGCTGGAAACGTGTTTCAAGATAAAGACTGGATTTACTTCCTGGACCTTCCTTCATTCAGTGATGTTTTTTAAAAATATACTAATTTTGAAATAATATTAATAGAATCTTTTTTACATCGTCTCAAGTTGCCAGAACTTGCACCTTAAGGCATTCATCGGGAATGACCAATACCCATTGGTCATTTAGCCGTCTCATCACCGAAAATGTTGCTGAAAGGTTTTTCATGTGCTAAAATGATATAGCAAAGATTTTTTCCTCTGGCATTTTTGTTTCGTAGCTGTTTTTTAATATATATATGTAAAAAAAATGTTCTTGAATACAAAAAGCATGCTGTGATACTTTTAAAATTTCATTAGTTTTTCAAGTCATCTTTGTTTTACTTTATTACATATATACATTGAGACTTTCTTCCGACTATCATGACTAAGAGAAAACTGTCTGTTTAAAATGTCATCTATGAGAGCTATTCATCTTTAATAAACAGCCTTCGTATGCCTTAAATTAAAGCACTCGTGCATTTAATGCTTATTAAGGAATGTAATTTTTATGTGGGATCTTTTATAAATAAGTATACTTCGACTTATTTTTTTTTCGTTAAAATGTAATCATCTATTCAGATGTAAACTTCCTTAATTTAAATTCTTATGGTATCAAAATTTTATTTTTTCCTTTCTTTATTCCTTACTTATGTTCTTCCTTTCCGTCCACCAGAACTGAGCGGTAAATTTGCTGAACGCTGGTAGTTTCTCCTGGGGTTCGAATCCTGACGAACGCGCTGGCTGCATATGCATTTTCGTGGCTTTTTCCATGTGTAACGTGCATACGAGTCATTTTCCCTCAGAAAGTCCTGCACATATGCATCCGTGTCCTTAGGAAGCTAGCTTTCGAGTATTTGTCATAATTAAAATAAACCTAAACTTTGCTTATCTTTGAAATGAATCATTATATTACGTTTGAGGTACAATTTTGATATGGATTTGTGTAGAATTTTCTGTAATTATTGATGAAAATGCAAGCACATGCAAATAAGAGTCTATGGCTAGGCGTTCAATATTTTTCAACGCAAAGTTAGTTTTATAGAACTGTTTATTTTAGGGAAATTTTAAATTTATAGTTATTTATTAACATAATTATTACCATAATGTACGTAATTTTTAACATAATTATATACATTCTACATGAAAAATTAATTTGTAAGATTTTTAATATTATTACTTTTTTATGAATATAGTATAATTTTTTTAGTTTACTGAGAACACACATGAAATTTATAACTTTTAATTGCGGTTTAAATTTTAAATTACATAAGATTTAGGTTTAATTATTAAGTAGAAAATTTAAATGTTGTCTCTCCATCGATATAAAATTGTAAAAAAAAAAAAACCCTCTCGAAGATTCCAGATTATCAGCCAAGTTAGAGATCTTCCCATAATTCCTTTAATGTGTGATGGTAGAGGGTATTGTATTTTTGTTTCGAAAATTCAGTAAATGTTATATATTATGCTCAGATTTATAATTACAAAAAAGACGGTCTTATAATGACACGAGTTTCAAATAGAAGCTTCCGGAACAAATGATTTCGAATGAATCTGGAACGTAGTCTTCTTTGAAGAAAAGTATTTTGTGGTATTTTGCTGGAATTACATCATCTAAATGAAAGCTATAAAAATTAATAATTAATAAAAAGGAAAAGTATTTGTAACATCATCTTTTAAACATAAAGAAAATGGTTAAAAACTGTGAAGTTTGACTTTTTAAAGTATTCAGCCTGGTTTCAAATATGCCTAATTAGATATTAAAGTGAACTTAACTTTGCTTCAGACTTCTTCGTTACTGTAATATTAATTTGTTCATATGAACGTATTTTGAAATTTTATATTGAAAGGGTTTTTTTTAATTAGTTCTAAATAGGGCTTATTGAAATATCACTTAATTTTTAAGTGAATACATAATTGTAACGATCTACTGTCTGTCTGTCATGTAGGATCTGGAGAAATAGTGATTGCACCGAAGAAGGGTTGAAACTACCCTTTATTAAACTCTTTAAATTATTTACAATGCGTAAACTTGACGCTAACATACTACGCCTCTGCTTGGGTGGTAACTAAAACAGTAGAATCAAAACTCAAAATTGGAGATATTCACAAGCAGTAGAATTAAACTGCAGGGCTCAATCAATCCTGTATCCTACAAAGCGTAGATGAGTCTAGTGGCAGCAAAATAATAGCTATTAAGCAATTATTTAACCAGCAATAAATGCTAAGCCGAAGCTTGCGTTACAACCACGCACAGAGATTTCCCAGACTCTCTCTCACTTCTCCCACTGGTAGAATTTGCACTCCTTACGCACGCTACCAAATTTAAATATTCTGGCACTGACAATTAGGGTAATAAAGGCTTATAGGAAAGCAACTTCAAATTAAATTTAACTGGTTATTTAAAATAAATATAAATCCCTACATTTATTCATACCAGAATTTAACAGGCTTGGGTAAAGGTCCTTAAAGACCTGTTACAAACTGATTAATTCTACAACTAACAAGCCCTGAGTCCTATTTACATTGAAATTTAAAATTTTAAATTATAACAGAAAGATCGCGTTACATCATAGTTCTGTTGCACTTTCTTCCTCGTCTTTCAATTGGCCTTCGGTCACCTCCTTCCCGTCATCTGGAACGAATACTTATGAATACATGATTCTAACAATAAATAACACTTTGACTTCACACTACAATCTTTTATTAAGTTTCTAACCTTTTTGCATTTAGCGTAGCTTTTCAGCTTTTCCGCACATTACGGTGTTTCATGCATCCACAGTTATTAAATTACATTCATGCTTAAATTTTAAACTTTAATCCCCCTTTGGCTCTCCACAATGTATGGAGTGAAAACGCAAGTGTAAAGTTTTATAGTGGATAAATCTTTACCTAAACGCACATCGACTTGTGAGCACATTAACAACCTTCTTAGACACACTCTAAATTCGTTTCTAAGTTCTCCATGAGCTAATAAATATGAAAATTAACTAGAGTGTCGGTGGAGAGCCCTACAAAACTCATTCGGTTTTTATAACCGAAACTTAATTTAATAAAGTGTAGGTCAATATTCAGTGGTTTTTATCTTGTTTTATAAATTTAAAATAAAATTTGTATTCGCTTTACTGTGCATTTGTGCTCCTATAGTAGAAAAATACAGCATATGTGAAATAGTTTAGGAATAATGAGTTTCATATTCGCTATTCACGTCTCTTTCATAAGTTGCTTCCAAAATCAACGCTATTTTTGTTCCATTGTTTAGTGGTAAATACCCATTTTAAATGTGAACTTGTGATTCGCAGCGCAGGCAAAACTACTAGATTGCAAAATCTTTTTTTAAAATGATAATTTCTAAGGGTTTCACACGTATTGTTGTGTTATATCGATTAAAATTTCATCTGCTTTTTTTTTCCGAGTTCACTAAACGTGTTAAGCTATCAAAAATGGAAGCTTTTGATAAATTATAAAGGTACATTCCAGTAATTCCAAAAGACTTTTTTATCATTTCATGTTGGAAGAAATGCGGACGGATTACAGCTGATATTCACATTTCGAAAGAGGTAATGTTTCTTCTTGAGAAAAAGTGTTCTTTTTAATCTGTGTTTCCTTTAGATATCTAATTTCTCGAAAAATATTCCTATAAAAATTGCAAAAATTGTTACCGATATTTTATACTACGAGCAATTATAAATTTTTCGAAAACTGCAAAATACATATGAAAAAATATAGTTAACAAAAATGTATTACATCATAAGTATTTAGAGCAAGATGAATAAAATAATTTATTATTGATTGTATGATAATGTAAAACAACGCGAAATCGATAACTGAACAATTTCGTGAAAGAAAATATCAAAACTTGGAAAGAAATTTTTAAAATTCATGTGGAATATTATTGTGTTATTATTGTAAACCCGTGTGTGACAAATTTCAAGAAAACCGGCTTAGTAAAAGGGAAACCAATTTCAAGACTTAATCTAAAAAAAGAAACACGTAAAAAACAGACAAAAAAAGTAAGCAACTTAAATGAAACTGTGTTAGGAGAGAAAATTTTGACAAATGATAAGCATATCTTACAGTAAATTCGAAGAAGTAATATTCCTTCTCCAGAAATTTTGCTCATAAAGATAAAAATTTTTAATTTCATCTTTTGCATATAATTTCTGCAGAAAATTTCCAGAAAATATCCTATAAAATATGTAAACAGTACCATATTTTACTGTAAGGAAGGAAGTAAAGGAAGTATTGTAATCGCGAAAAATTCCGGGTAACAATATTTCAACGAAAATATCCATTTTGACCGCTATCGAATGCAATTTAACGATGTTTCTGAGTGTCATATGTACATAAGGACAGACTAAAGAATCCTTTTTCCCCAAACGAATTATAAAACTGATTTAAAATGGATTCAGAAGATATTTTTTCGTGGCGTCTGTACGCACGTATGTGCGTAAGTATGTATGTATCGCGCATAACTGAAAAACAAGTAGCCTTAGAATGTTGAAATTTTATATATAGGACTGCTATAACATGTAGTTGTGCCTCTCTTGTTTTGGTTTCTATCGGCCGCACCAAAAAAATATAAATATGTATATATACATACCCACTATGTTACTCGGCTCAGTGAGCTCAGTTTCTTTTTATTCTTATAAATTGTGCATTTTTTGGTTTAAAAATGGTTGCATTATGTTGTTCTCATCTTCCGGTTAAGATTTTTGTCCCTTTAGTTAATCTGCATGCAATATTAATAGAATTATCAACAATTTAAAAGCTATTTAAGTACGGCTAAGCCTAATTCTTTCTACTGTAGCTGCCATATTTTTTTTACATTTGATACTTGTTTATATTTGAGCAGAATAGTGAATTAAATCTTTCTGCACCTTCAGTGCCTTTTTGCCGAGTAAGACCAAAAGAAAGCTTTTAGTTTTGCGCACCGAAAAATCTGCCTTCTTGCCTGCTGGCCGAATTGCTTGCTTTTGCATAGAAACTAATTTTAATTGTCAAAAATGTTTTTTTAATTGTTTTAACTATATTTGGTGTTTTATGTTTTTCTATATTTTTCAATTTTTAAAGAAAATATTTTGAGCTTTTATGCATTTTTGCCTTGCCGCGAACTGAGAACTGAATTAATTGAATGAGAAAACTATCTATAATGAAATTCGAGGCAATAAGTTTAAATGAAATGCACGGAAAATGCTTATAATTGAATATTCCGTACAAGGAAGTCATGTGGTGTAGAGATTAGCTTTCTAGCTATTGGAAATCTATATAAAAATATTAAGATTTTTCTTCAATATTAAAGAGTCTCCTGTTAGAAATAATTTATTGCAAGAATATTTAAAAGAAGTTCAATAAAAGTAGTTCTTGTTTGTTTTTGTCTGCCGAGAAAGAAAAATATCATAAAGAAAGCGCAGCAAGTGCGTGAAAACGTTTTGTGATTGAAAGTATCATTAAAAAAACTGGTATATGTTTGTATATAGGTAATATATGCAAACAGTTTCGCTGAATTGTTATTAGAAATACCATAATTATTAAATGTTTAAATATAGGATATTTTACATTATTAATTGCGGCAGGAGCTTCATATTTGCTTTCTAGATTTAGAAAAACTTTAATTCGACCAACAGGCAAAAAGACAAGATTTTCGGTGCACACAAATTTGAAGCTACCTACGGGGCAAAAAGACACTAACGTTTTGGTGCACTAGCTGATTTCATTCACTGTACTACTAAGAGGGCATTAGAAGATTTAGGGCAAAAACCTTAACCAGAACTTAAGAACAATTGATATTTCTTGTATGCAATCTTTTCGGAACTTACGTTATTAATTAAAATGATATGTAAAAAATGAGTTATTTTCATTTTTCTCATGTAAATCAGCCTGAACATGGACTGTCCAGCAAAACGTTCTATCAGAAATTGATCTGCTGCAATTATTTCAAATAACTATAATTATATTTTGTAATACTTTATTTAGCTTAGTGCTTTGTTTAATTTTAATATATTATTACATCTTTTCATTCCTTTGTAAAATGCATTTGCAAATTTCAAAAGATGCTTCGCACTTCCACGATCCCTGGCTCTCGTTTATATTGAGGTCAATAACTTGCAGAATAAGCATAGAGTATTTGTACTAAAACGACCAACTTCGTATTATCAATTCAATTGCTATATGGATTAATTGGACTTGTATAAGGCCAATTAAAAATTCCAGTAAATTAATTTGACAATTAATCTGGGAAGTTTCAGGAATGATCTGGTAAGATCAAATGGTGCTTAAAAATGAGTAATAAATAAAGGATTTGCCATCTCAAGACGGTCGCTGAAAGACTTCCTTGCGGTGAAAAGAACGCTTCCACTTTAAAAATAATCTCAAACATCATAAAAATCACGCTAGATCACGTGAGTTTCTCCTCGTTTGGAATCCCGTCCAAACGAGGTAAGAATTGCAGAATATGATTCTTTACAGGCACTGACCCAAGAAGAAGGTAGAGTGCTCGGACTTATGGAACATCCACAATCAAGCTTACATACTTTTTTAAGAGCCTTTCGTTGCTACTTTTTATTTAGCTTAAAACAACAAAAGTTTCAGCCACTTTCTTCTTATACAATACACGTAGAACCGGCGTGTAACAATCAGGCGCTCATACCATGAGCAAGAAGTGGTTTTTATGCTTCTGAGGTATTGTTTTTTCGATGGCAGAAAACCCTTTGCATTTTCTAGATTGCTATCTCATTGGGGAAATCAGAAGATGTATACATACTTCAACAAAGAGCCCAGAAACTTTTCACTTTCCACCCCTTCTTTCTTGTTACTCGCTTGTTCTCCTGCCGAGCAGTTCCTGTCTTAGCTTTTAACACTTCATAACGATTTCATACGCTCCTTCACCAGTGCGACACTTTCGCAATGATGCATTTCGTTGTGAGTTGCTTGCTTTTGCTTCTTACGCATACTGTCCGTTTTTTTTTTAACTATCGTTCTAAACTCGATAAACCTGTGAAGATAGTGCTGTGAAATGAGTTATTGTAGGGTAATTGAAACTAAGGGTTAGGTTCTTCTGCAGCTATCATTATAACCTTTCGAACTTATTTTAAGAAATATCATCACGGCAAGTTATATAGCAAGTCTGAGAAAGAGTATCCTAATAAGAATGTTTGCTATTATTGAAAAGCACTTTTTAAAAATGCTTTCTGACTAAACTTGACGACACTAAACCCTTAGCGTATTACTAAATGATAAGTCACTTCTCGCTAAACTAACTGGCTAGACTTTACTGACTTTATCGACTTATGGCCCACGCAGAATTTAAGTGATATTTAAAGGGGACAAATTATTCATTTTTAGATAAAAAAAAGGTAATATTAATTAGTAAAATTTATAGCTTAAACATGCCATCGAATACCATTTAAAATTTTAATGGCAGGTACTCAGCGTTCATTTGTAAACGCCTCATTCAAAGGTGCTAGCTATAATTTGACTCACAGACTTTGTCTGAGTTTTACAATTATTAAGGACAAAGTATTACAAATATTAAGTTAAATTAGTTTTGCTTAATTTTTACAAATAGTAGCCGCTGCTTGAACTCGTATGTCAAGCATTTATGGAGAACATTTTCCGTTTGAGTGCCAGTTTAGGAGCCACTGTAAGTGGCCAAGTTCTGCACTCGGCTACTAAGTGGCTACTGAATCCTGGCATTGCACCCTGCCCCCCCCCCCGGTTTCGTTCTCGACGACTGGGCTGGCTACTTTCTCTTCATGATCGTTCTGATATGTAATGTGAATATAACACAGTTTTTCGTAGAAAGTCCTTCATGAAGACCTACCTAAGGCAGAATGCAATCAAATACTTTATCATGGTCAAATAAATAATCAGACAGCTGTAGGGAAGAGTTTTTGTGCTATATCGTGGGAAAGTAGACTGTAACCTTCGTTAGACTTTTAATTTGGAACCTTTTTATTACTGCGGCAAGACTGTTATACCACAAGTGTACTTAGGAAGAATGCCTTAATTCCCTCCGTAGGAAATAATCATTAGAAGTAGCCATCAAGTGAAGTTGTAAGAAATTAATTCATCTCTGCATACATGCTCTCTTGGTGAAAATTATTAGCACTGGAAGATCCGTGGTTTGAATTTGGCCCATAGCTGACTTTTCATGTTTTCTGCACCAATAAATCTAATAACCTCTGCAAACGTAGTAACAGTTTTTGAGGAAGTATGCAATAGGTATTTGCGTTATTAAGCCATTTTATAATAGGCTTAGATTGATGGGAGAGAGCGAACTTAGAATAAAGCTATTATTTTTGCGCGATTCAGGTCCGCGGGCTTCTTTCATGATAAGCAACGGAAACTTAATTTATATAATATAAAATTATCAACGTTTGTCTTGGTTCTCAAGCTAGGACCTGTGATGACATGCTAACCCATATGCAGGGGCAAGTTGTATTTTGCCAGCTGTATTTGGAATGCCAGAGGGTCATGTTGCACTTTTGAAAAATAGTGTTTCTTTTTTAGAGGTTATATATGCTTTGTTATCAGGTAAGTGGAACAATGCTTCAATAACTATATGGCTGCTGCTTTTAAATCTGCGATGGCATGATATTCGATATGAAGAGAACGATAGTTTGTTTTGCTTTTCAGCTGATGTCGCTGTTAAATGTTAGCAAAAAAGTTTTTAGTTCTTTCCAATGTCAGTTGTACCATTTTAAATTATTAAATATAATAAAATATGTACCGTTTTAAATATGTACCTTTAAAAATATGTACCGTTTTAAATTTGTTTAATTTATTTATATTAAATCACTAATTAATTCCTTTGTGAAAAACGAGGTTTTCTACGTTTAGAGTTCGACTAAACTTTTTTTATTTATTCATTTGTTCATTTTATGGTCTGGTTTGATTCTTGAAAGCTTTTATTTTCAGATGAATTTGTGAATCTTGAATTCAAAAGTTACAAAATATCTTGCTTAAAACTTGTTTCATATTTTACAACATGAGAAGTTTTTGAAAAAATTCGTTGGTTCACTTAACGTTGAAAGTGAACAATAAATATTGTTTGCATATCACCGAGCGTCGCTTCGATAGCATTGAGCATTGCTTATTTGACGTTGCATCGCTATCATCTAATTTAGCCCTGATGAGGCCCTGATGATTTAACAATAAGTTAGAACTTTTCATTTTAGTATTGCGTTATTAAAAATCTCAAAAAAAACTGAAAATCGGGATTTCTCGAATTCAAAATTATCTGTAATATGTGTCAGATCTTTTCGTGATAAAAAAAAGGGGGAAAAATGCTTCCTTAGCCACTGTTGATTTTTCGTGTTTTTCTCTCAGAAAATTTTATATTTTAGCAATATTTGTATTACTGATGAATATAAACAAACTTCAACATTTGTGTACCTAATGCTTGTCTTCATAAGCTTACTGAAAATTTTATAAAACGAGACTGAAAATTATTTTAATGAGTGTGTAAGCCATTAGGTTTCTTGCAATAAGAAGGGTGAGAAAACAACCATGCCCTCGTTGAGATTCGAACGATTAGCTGGACATACTAATGCCACCGAAGCACAGATGGGGAAGTGCGATGATTCTTCCTTACTTAAAGGGCGACTGGAGAGAGGTACCAGACCCAATCGACTGATAATGAATTATCGTCCACCACATTTTTATTTCGGACATCACCGTACAGCCATAGATTTTTTGGAATAAGAAAACAGCTATTACCTTCCCGGGTTTCAAACCAGGGATCTTCCAGCTGCTAGCTGACACACACTTACATCACATGAACACGCATCGAGAAATGCTGTTATATACTTTAAAATGTTTAAAATCCAGTAAATAATAGTTTCCAAGAAAAGATACCTGTATAGTAACATTTTTCTTTCCGCGAGAGTTTTAAAAATAAACAAATTAAACAAATCATTCATTATTTTATTCTTTAACAGTAAGATATGACAATCAAAAGGTTTAATAGTTAGCCTATTGGCTGTAAGAAATCGATAAAAGTAATAGCAACTACGGTTCTAAAATCAATCAGATATTTATTGAAAGTAGGAGATGAATACTGTCAATTAAAGCATTTAATTGTATTTAAGAAGTTTGAATCGCTATCAAGTTTCGAATATTCCGTTTGTAAAAGAATGATGCAACTAAACATTTTAACTCCTATCATTTTCGCATTATACTTTTATTTATTTATTTATTCATTCATTCATTTATTTTTCAGAAGAAATTGTGGATGAGGCTTTAAGCCAAGAATTTGCTTTATATTTTATTTATTTATTAGTTTATACATTAGTTTTTTTAGTACGTATTTTAAAGAGTATACCGCCTTTTTACAATTCTCTCATTGTGCTTGAAAGTTCCGATAATCAGAGATACCTAGTTTTGTATTTTCGCAGTTTTAAAAACTTTGTTTTATGATTAATTTAATTTTTATTTACTTGAATTATATTAATACAATTTAAAAGTTGTCATTCTGTATTTCATTCCATTATTTCAAATTTTAAAAACGGTTTTATTAGCGATTTAACATCATTTTATCTTAAACAAATTAGTTTTTTTAAGTAAATTTATAACTCAAGTTGCGGTTCTGATTTACTGCAGTTTCCGATAAAATGCTCTTCACTTCATCGCTGATGCATGTAAATTCATATTCAGTATCTCATTATTCATTCAGGTAAAACTATTTTTTGCTTACGATATTTTTCATCCAGTCAATTTAAAATAAAATTTACCTTTATCAGTAAATTGATCTTCTTTTTACATGAGATAAAACTTTTAGAGAAATGCTAATCTTTCGGAAGAATCCCGAATTAAATCAATTCCGGCAGTAATTTTTGTTTTCGATTTGTATTTTATCATTTAAATAGATAAGCTTCTTATGAGTCTTAGATGCAGACGATTCTGATTTCCTTTATTTTTTATAAATTAAATCTTCACTAAAATTTCCTTATTTTGAAAATGTTTCAATACTGATGTTAAAACATCATCAATATATCCAATTTCTCATTTTTTCGCTTCGTTCGGTGTATTACAATTTCTGAAAGAGTTTGTTGGAGTCAATCCATGATTATTTTAAGGATTATAATAGTAAATTGCTTATCGACCCCTTATAAAATAATATACTTCTTAGTAATATTTGAAACTAAATTTGTAATAGTATGGTTTCTGTTTAAATAGTGTTTCCTTGGGGTGATTTTCGTAAGCATTTGTATAGTTTATAATTAGTGAAACACATTTCTATCACAATATGCAATACCTATGTACTATATCATTACCACTATCATTACCAGAATTTTTCTCTAACACTTCCATTAGTATAGTACTTCCTGCATCAAAAGTAGAACTTAATGATAGTTGTATAAAATCTTTAAGCAATGTACGAATTGTAACTGTATTTACGTTTCTTTCCACTTATGGCTGATTTGTAAACTTGAACCCTGTTTTGAACATGCTATTGGACAGTATAGTATGTAGCTGAAGCTACCTTCTTCTTTTAAACCAAGAGTGTGATTTCAACTAGAACATGAGGTTTATTTGTAATTGTGCTGTCTTCCTTCTACCCCTTTCCGTAAGTGTAATATCACTTGCTCCTCTGCAGTGCACCCTGAGCAAAGTTCTCGATGACGTGTGATGAAGCGGATAAATAACCAGTGGTCTTGGCCACTCCTCGCAAATACTTAAAAGTCCGGCTATTAGAAGTTAGGGGGGCAGAAGAAAAAAAACTTATTTTTAGAAAGATTTAGCAGTACTGGTTTGAAAATCCACGTACTGCAGTTGTAATCATATTTTATTAAAATTGTGCTAGCGTATATTGTTTTTAAAGGGAAATATTAGCTATTGCACAAATCGTAAACTTTTGTTAGTAAACAGTGTCGTTTCTTTCGATAACAGCCTTTCCTCTGCATTTAACCTTGACGAAATTTGAGAAATTTATCAATGCGATAGATTCAATTAAGAATTGCCTGAAAATTCCTTCTACCTTTAAACTAAAATCTAAAAAAAATATTCTTCAGTTCCTTTTCTTTTTCCTTCACTAATGGCTGAGCGGATAAAACCACCGAATACTGGAAATTCGATGCATTTGGAGGAGGATTTCGGTGTTTTCTCTGTTCGTTGTAATGTTAATGTACGCTACTTCCCTTTGAAAATCTTCTTCCAGGAAGGCATCTCATCCCTTCGTCAAGCAAACCTAGTGTGCTTATCCATAATTTAATAACCTAACTTGTTCAATGGCAGCGCCATGTACGATTTCTGGACCTTTCTGAAGCATCGGAATTTTTAAATTTTATATATGTTAGGTTTACGTATGAGTTATTACTGTTATATATTCATCTGAGGCTTAGAATAAGAATGGTTTAAAAATGTGGCAAACTTCAATTCAAGTAATAATATCTGCACTTCCAAATAATGAATTTGTATAATTTTGTTTAACTAAAGCATTTTAATTTTTACGGTAGCAATAAAAACAAATTCATATTATTTAAATCAGGATCTGACACTGAAATTCATAACTTATATATCATATGTTATTCAGAACGTATAATCGTCAGTTCAAATGAATTAAATCATGCAAAATGTGTGTCTGCATTTCAGTATCTCAAACATAAATTTAATTGAAGTACGAATCAATTTATTTAAAATATTTGTACATTCAGATTGTTTAAAGCATTTGCTTGACATTAATTTAGCAGATTTCCTTTCGGATAAATATAGTAATATCCATTTCAACGCTATATTGTTTTATTAGCGACTTTCTTTTTTAAGTTTAATACGTTTAAACTTGAATATAAAAGGAAAGTAATTTGTTAATGAGAAGTCCATAGTCATTCCTCTTCTTTAAGACATCCCCCCCCCCAAAAAAAGAAAGAAAGAAAAAGAAAATACCACTACCAGATTCTTTCAAAATGCTTGGAAAAGTTATAGAGACATTAGGTTTATTTGGAAGCAGCAGACATGAAAAATGTGCAACGCCTTCGCCGGGAATCGAACCACGGACCTCTCGGTTACGCGTCGAGCATGCAGACCACTACACCACGAAGGCATGCGAAGAAGGCGAGAGAAATACCTTATAAAGTGTTGTAAAATGAATGCTTATCTAAGGTTAAATATTGCGTCATTTTTAAAATTATTTGCGTTTAAAATATCTGGATAACGTTCACGAAATTTGTATTCTTACACTACAATTAGAGAATTGAGGAAAAAGCTATTTATGACAGATTATGCGTTCAAAACTATTTGAGAACTGGGTAAATTTCATACGATGGGACATCCCGCGACCCTGTTAGAGAACTGGAGAATTTCCTATTTCAGATATTCCTACGACTTAATTAGAAAATATATAAACCTGTGTACTGTGCATTCATTTGATGTAGTTAAAACATTTTTCTCCATGAATAGCAGGTATTCCTTCAACATGGCTAGAGAACTATGAAATATCATATTTCTATTTCTATAACATAGTTAGAGAAGAGAGAAAATGTCGTAAAACAAGATGTTCCTACAATGTAATTTTAATACAGTCTGATAATCGAAAAACTCTCCATACATTTATGTATTCCTATAACACAGGTAAAAAACTCTAGTGAAACCCATATTTCAAATATTTCTATAATCTCTATATATAAAGAATAAAGTCTTTGTGTTTGTCCTTTAATAACTCAGTCATTACTATAGCTATCGTCACAAAACTTTCTACAATTCTTTTCTGGGTCTGGAAAAGGTTGGCGTCCACTTGCCTCCCTTCAAAAATAGCTAAAATCAAAGCTATTAATTAAAAACTCCGAAAAATGATACTTTTCCCCCTCTTATTTTTCTAAATGGCAACAGTCGCGCACGCTGGAGATGAAAATATGCTTTATTTCGAAAGTTGTTGCCACTGCTCGTTTTCAAATCCTAGAGTTTGTTAATAAAAAATTTCTAAGTTTTACGATGAAATAAAAATAGCATTGCCGAACATTAAATACATTATTCCCGATTCCAAAAATTCATGAGAAGTTATTTCGACTACTCCCATCTTCGTACGACTTTAATCAGCCGAAATATTAATTAAAATCTCTGAAAAACAAACAAATTTCCGCACCCATTTTACGAGTGGCAACAGTCTCGCGCATTGGAGGTAAAAATGCTCTATTTCGAAAAGTGTTGCCACTGCCCGCTTTCAAAGTGTACAGTTTGTTAATCGAAAATTTGTACGTTTTACAAAATCTATATATATAAAGAAAAATGTCTTTTTGTGTATTTGTTTGTTTGTTTGTCTGATTTATGATCAATTATGATCAAGGTTTTGCCACATTTCATCGACTAAACTTGGATGAAGCTGAAATATTGAATGAAACTTGATCTTTTACGACCATTTAATTAGAAAGAGGAAAATCATTAAAAACTGTACGCCATTGTTGCTGATATAATGAAAGAGAATTAGTTTATTTTTCGATCGAAATTTTTTATTTGGGTTCCATATCGCATCAGACTTAAAAATGTATGACTATATCGTACTTTTGCATCGTTATTTGAGAAAGATTACAACGGTATCGTTCTTTCTATTGTTAGATGCATTACTCTAAATCTAACTTAACTGCTATCGAGTACTTCCGCTAGTGTGGTTATAAAATTAGGCAAATCTTGTAGAGAATGATATTCCTATAACCCAATTAGAGAACTGGAAAATACAATCTGACTATTCCTATAAAATGCTTATAAAAAGGTAAAACTATCACAGAGCAAGCAAGATATTCCTGCGGCACAGCTATAATATAGTTAAAATATCGGAGATCCCCCTGTCCGAATAGTTGAATATTAATACTGCACGGCTAGAGAACTGCGTAAACTCATAGTTTAGATCTTCTAATACAATTGTTAAAGAATGAAAAAACTGCTATAAAGCAAGATATATTTACAGTTCTCATATGATTAGATAACTGGAGAAGTTCTCATATAGTTGAATGTTCCTACAAGAACTGCTACAGAACTGGGAAAACCTAGGAAATACGGCAAATCTCTGTAGAATAGGATGTTCTTAAAAAATTATGAAAATTTTCTGAAAGCAGGATATTTCTGAAACATAGCTAAAATTTTTGGCAAATTGGTATACAATAGGGTTAGAGAATGTAGCAAACATGCTACAGCGAGGTATTCCTACAACAAGGCTATAGTACGATTAGGAAATTGGAGATCCCCTCTTACTCGATAGTAAGGAGGTTCGAAAAGCATTTTAAGTTATAAGGTATTTCTCCCACCTTCTTCGCATGCCTTCGTGGTGTAGTGGTCTGTACGCTCGACGCGTAACCGAGAGGTCCGTGGTTCGATTCCCGGTGAAGGCGTTGCACATTTTTCATGTCTGATGCTTCAAAAAACCTAATGTCTCTCTCTACACTGGCGCCCGAACTAAAAAGGTGGTGGATGATGATTCTCCACAACCGCGATTTGGCGATTGGATCTCCAAAACCCCAATCTCCCTTTAAAAGGGGGAGTATATAAGGTATTTCTCCCGCCTTCTTCGCATGCCTTCGTGGTGTAGTGGTCTGTATGCTCGACGCGTAACCGAGAGGTCCGTGGTTCAATTCCCGGCGAAGGCGTTGCTCATTTTTCATATTTCCTGCTTCCAAAACTACGTAATGTCTCTACACAGTATTCCTACAACAAGTTAATAATGTGTTAAATATTCGTGCTGAATGATGTTCGTATAACCCCGTGAGATAACTGGTGAAATCTGCGCTAAAGTAATCCTAATGTGTGGTTAGAAAATCAGTTACAAAGCAGAATATTCTCGCAACATGTTTATAATAGAGCTTCGGAGAATTCCATTCAGATAGCTGTAAATTCTTACAGCACGGCTGGAGAACTGGGAAACTTATGCGTCAGGTATTTCTACAACACGGTTAGAACACCTGCCATAAAGCAAGGTATTCATACAACATGGTTATAATACAATTAGAAAACTGCAAGAACCCCCGAGTGGCTGAGTGTTGCTGCAAGATGATTAGAGAACTGAAGAAACCCGTATTTCAAGTATTCCTACAGCACATTTAGAAAGTGGGGGAAATCTTTGAAAAGCGGAATATTCCTATAACTTGGTTAGATAATATGTGAAATCCCGCTAAAAACAATGCATTTCTGCATCATGAATAAAGAATATATAAACTGCCATTAGCTAAAACATTCCTACAACACCATTATAATATAATTCGAAAGTTGAAGAAACTCCCTTAATAGCTCCGTATTCCTGCAAGATAGTTAGTAAACTGGGAAAATCATATTTCAGGTATTTCTATCAAACGGTTAGAGAATTGAAGAAACCCTCATAGAGTAGGTTATGGTTATCTAATACGGTTAGGGAATTGAGAAAATCCCGACATAGCGGAATAGTCCTAAAACGCGAGATAAGAATTGGAGAAGCAAAATTTCACGTAATCTTACAACACGTTTAGAGAATTTGGGAAACTTCGCATAGCCGAAGACATACATTTCCAGTTTGTCTCCGACTAAATTCGAAAGCAAAATAAGTTTCCTACACGGAGTTTTCTTTCAAAAGTGAAAAACAAAAACACGAGAGAATTTCTCTTAGAAAGGCCTCTTCCGTTGAAACTTTTTCATTTATAACAGCTAATAATGAAAACAAAAACAAGTACAACGAGAGTAAGTTTGCAAAACTAACAGTTTTGAAAGTTAATGAGAATCTTCTTTCTTTTTGTCATAGTAAATATTTACATTGACTATCTTTGATGTCTACGGAATGATTTTCTAATTTGTACCTCAGCGTTTCACTGTATCGATAGACACAATTTTCTCCCTGTGTTATGTATCAAGATATTTTGCTCTACGCCGCCCAGTCCGTATAGTGGTTAATGACGCTAATTACTTTCCCGATAGGCTGGGGTTTGTATCCCGGAGAAGGCATGGATATTTGTACGCGTATAGTGTCCTTGCGGCAGGGGTGCACTCAAAACGGCTTACCTAAAGTCCTCTCGAGAGGTTGTGGTAGGGGAAGAGGGGTGGGAGACCCTCGGACGCTCATTTTGAGGTGTTCGGCCTCAAAATTAGGGCGGAAGCTTAACAGTTAGCTTAGTTTAGCAATACATCAATTACCTGTGGTACTACGGAGGTGTTGGCCTAGCTTCTACTTGTACCTGAACCTTTGTCGGTGGACAATCGTAATTTTTCGAATGCTGAGCATTTTATGCGTCTTTGAATTTCAGTATTCAAGCATAAGTATACCACTTATGCTTGAATACGAAGGGCATTTGGAGCTTGTTTTCCACACTTACGATACTTTCTTTGCAGAATTTTGCAAGATTTTCTTTCAGCTTTTACACAACGGAGACTGAAAATAGTTGCTAGCGCCATTTGTTGAAAAACACTGTTATAAACATTTATATTAAAAATTTGTCTACTGAGTTATTCTTTCTTTTTTCCTGTGTTATATTTCAGTAGACAAATTCTATTTTTAATTACATGTTTGCGAAGTATTGGGTCTTCTGGAAAGTCCTGCGGTATTTTTATGATAAATATAAATGAAGCAATACAAAAACATGAGAAAATTTTATTGAATCACATAAGCACTATTTTGTCCTCTGACTTTTTGCGATCTCTCCGGCAGCCGGAAAATTTCTTTTTTAAAAATGTCATTAGATTTATTTGCAAAGGAGTTATTACAATGCTGTTGGACTATCTCCAAAGTAGTGAACTGCAAAGCGTCCAGAGAATTCTAAAGCGACCTGAAGAGATGAAAATCCGAGAGGTTAAGATGAGAATATGGGGAATGATACAAAAGATCTTAACCATACTCAATAAGTTTTTGTCTAATATTCATCGAAATGTGAGCCATGGTGGTAGAAACACTTCGAGGATCACCCGAGTGCTTTACTTCAAATTCTGCTTTTAAAACTGCATGTTGCGAATAGTATTTTTCAGAAATCATTGTCTCTTTGGTGGTAACTTCCTTTGTACAAAATTCCTGTGTAGTCCTACAGTATACAAGCGTTACTTTTGGGGATACACGCCCGCCTTTCGATGTTACTAAAGGAGGTTCTTCTGATTCACTCTCATGATACTTTTCTTCTAACATTATTGTATACTATCCCCTTCTCATCCTTAGTAATGAGCCATTTCAAAAACGTAGCTTCTTTTTTTTATCAGCAAAGGATTACATGCCAAATCTCAAGGAAGCTCTTTTAAAGTATGAGGAACCCATACAGCGTAGTGGCTTACATACCTGTCCTTTTTCAAATGATCATGTACTGGAAGTTTTGGATATTTAGTCTGTCGGATAATTCCTGAACTGTTCGACAACTTCTTTTCTTCATACTTTACTTGCATGGTTGTCCAAAGCGTTTGTGGTAAGTGCTGGTGGTCGTTGGTCCAAAGCGTTGATGGTAAGTTAACAAGCTTATGAGACCCTTGAATTTCGTCCGCTAAGTTATTCTCGATCAAAATTGGGATGGAGGAGAATAAAATCATAAGTATTTGCTATAAGATGCTCAAGGCTTTGGCCAACGACAGGCGCTCGCTTCTTCGTGGATCTAATCTACATTCTGCTTAGATCTGGAGGATACATAGCAACGATAATGACAATTCGTGACGTATTTACACTGTCGTATTCTAAGGTTCTTGTTAAAATAAGCTAATGTTATCTCGGAATATTTTTATTCTATAAATTTCTATGTTGAGGTAAAATTTTTGAAATGTTATCATCATCAGGACTAATTAACTGCCAATGACTTAAACTACTGAACGCCGGTAGTTTCTTTCCCAGTTCAGTTATGGAAGTGAATTGAGTTTTCTTTTGGGGGGGGGAGATGAGGTTTTGAATCGTGAAGAAGACGGGTTTGTGTAAGTATATAGTGTTTCTGCAGCATGAGATAATTTAAAGTAATACCTTCTGACTCGAAAGTTCCCTTCCAAGGTTGTTGGTGAAAGAAGAGGGGGTAAGAACCCCTTGGATCCATTTTTCAGATTGATCTTCATTAAAACTGGGACGGAGCTGGCCAGTTCTTGCGATTTACAATAAGATGCTAAGATCTTGTTCAAAAGGTAATTCTCTACCTCTTGGGTGCGATGAGTTCGTGATCTTGATCTGAATTATGTACGGATTACGAAGTTTAGGAAATTTAGTCAGAACACCGGGTGATGTAGTCTTCTCACCAGTACCTGCTACAAATTCAGTAACTTGATATTTAGATTTTATCTAACTATTCATCTTTTTCAGCAGTCGTTTAGTAAGGACTTGACTGGTAGCATATCGCCAAATACGTTACTCTAAACATTGGATAGCTGGGTCGTTAGATGAGAACATATATTTAACAAATTAGAAGTAAAAAATTGCTGTGGTTCTTTTTTAATTGTTCCAGATTGGTAATTTAATTAAGAAAGGGGAATCGAATCTTATTTTTCTTTCTGGGGGGAAGTTCTTTTTTTTTCCTAAAACATTTGATATTGAAGGATCTGTCTGTGTCTGAACAGGGGTTCTTGTGAAATAGCAAAAAAAAAGGGAAAAATGAAAATTAGTGCTCAGTAATTCGAAAGTCCGCAATCCAAAATGCAGAAATTCGTTGAACCCAAGAAAATGTATATCTGCCTGTCCAATTTCAGTTTCTTCTGGAAAATTCTAATCTTGAAGCAAACCAAAGTCTCCAAAGACTTAGAGAAGTTACAGTTTCATAAATCAGCCAGTGGAATGTGACAGATACACGAGCTGCGATTATAATCTCTGGTAGATCCCTTTTAATAAGATCCAATGTCTGGTTGAGAGAGAGAGAGAGAAACTAGGAGGGAAAAAAGAGGATCCCGTATCTTTTATTTAATGTCGTGAGATATGAAGCATGCAGATGCCTCCGGGAGTAGGTGCTCCTACCTCCCCCCACCCGCACACAAGCCCTTGTTTGTTTGTTTTTTTTTTCTTTTTTTGCGCAACTTTGTCGTATGAAATTGAATTGTTCTATCCCTCCACAGCTGCGCAGAAGATTAAAATTTGATATCACTTGAATCAGTGGACTTAGGAAAGAGAAGTTACAATAGTAACAGAAAAGTCGTTTCGAATTTTTTTTATTATTTTTATTGCTGGTGTTATAGCTAAAACTAGTATTTTGTTGAATAGACTGCATGCAAAATATTAGTATATTTAAAGTGAAAGACGATCTCCCAGTCTGTGATATATGCAAATTACAAATCTGCTTCCAGCAAATTAATTTACAGTGTAATTTTGCGAAGGCAGTGGGCTTTCAATTAAAATTCGTCCTCATTGGGTCCGGATTTGAATCGCAGAAAAAACTTGCATATTTGAAGTATGTATACGTAAGCGTTAAAAATATTAGAGAAACGGAGAGAAAGCGGGGAGGGACATTATTGGATTCTTTCCTCCCTGGTTGTTCTCCATAAAAAATGTAATTTCTCCTTTCTCACGTGTGTCACTCTGTCCCCGCATGTGGTGCACCCTGACCAACATCCCGGATGATGCAGTATCTAAATGACTCGATTAATAGTGACCATTCTCGAGAATTTCTCCTTTCTCACGGGTGTAACTCGGTCGCCGCATGTGTGCACCCTGGACAACGTTCTCGGTGATGAAATATCTAAATGACCCAATTAATGTTGACCATTCTCGAGAATTTCTCCTTTCTCACGGGTGTAACTCGGTCGCCGCATGTGGTTTGCCCTGGCCAGCGTTCTCGGTGATGAGATATCTAAATGACCGATCAATATTGACCATTCTCGACGAAGATTAAGTTTCAGGTGTTCGGATTTTTGTAACAACAAAAAAAAATTATATATTGAAACGTGTTATAGAAATCTACATCAATTTCAAAAATTTCTACACCACAGGACTTAGCTTAGAATTATTGAAAATATAGAAAAATTTATATATATCATGTGAATGCTTAAAAATTCCTAAAATATTTGTGGATACAAAAACTAAAAGCTAAATTTATAGTTTTTGTTTCTGAATATATAATATCTACAGTGCTTTCTATAAAGTAAGACAACAGGCGTGCGACATTTATTGTACCTAGAAATTAATATAAACTGGTATTTTCTTCCTCCTTACCTCGTGCTTTCGTGGTGTAGTTGAAAACACGCCCGAGTAGCCGTCGGAAGGTCCGGAGTTCGAATCCCCGCAAGAGCGTTGCACATTTTTCATATTTCTTGCTTCAACCAACTTAATGGCCCTATGAGGTCAAGTAAGTTAATAAGTCAGGCCTGTCTTCTTCAGTGCAGTGTTCTGGAGAACTCCTTCAGAACAATCAAATCAAAGCTCCCATATGAGCTTGTCATGACACGATATACCTTATCTTGCAAACTCAATCTCTTGCCAAATTGCATTTTTATTAATATCGAGTAGGATTTTGGTGAAAATTTGAGCTTTCAAATTGTTCTCCTAAAATAAATTCTGCTGTATGTCCCGGAAGATTACTTACTAAAGCAGATATATTATGAGTTTGTTAGAAAGAACAAATGTTCCCTAAACGCTTTAATCTTGAAGTTCATTTCTTAATAACAATTTAACAAAAAAAGAGGTTTTAATAACTGTTCGCATGTTTTGAATTTTGTCAGAATTGTTTTAAATCAAAGAAGGTGTAGACGGAAAATAATTATTTCAAGAATTAATGTATATAAACACTAATTATGCTTAAATTATCTGAAGAAGATTAAGAGTGGGGCGCTCGGGATCGGCGTGTTGATTAGATACTGAGAACCATTGACAAGTATTGAGTCTACTGAAATTGCGTCAGTCGCTTTTTTTTTCTTTTAATGAACATGAGACTGATAATCAATTAATAGTTAATATTCATTGATTCAATACGACTGATTTATTTACTTAGATTCACGGGGTTCAGTCATTTCACATGAATAATTCATCCGTTCGTTCATTACGAATTTGAGTCATTTTACCATAAAACAAATTAACATCCATTTGGCAATTGAAAACAAAATATAATATATATTTTCATGGCCGAGCATTGTAATAACTAATTCAAAACGTTCGATTAGTGATAATGGATTGAATAGCTCGTCCCTACATTACTACTTGGTTATTTCAAAATAATCTGGGGTATTTTTATTTATTTATTAGCCCGAAGGAGCGTTAGTTCAGAAGGGCTATCAGTCTCGAAACGGGATTTTGCACTGAATCACTGTAAATGGCTGAATCCCTTTTTAAATTTTTGCCACCAAATATTATAGCCCTGTATTATTTTAAAAGAATCTAAATAAACGACAGTGGGCATGAACGTATGTATGTTTCTCGCATTGTGAAAAAACGATACCTAGAGCCATCAAATTTTGAATAACGTAATCCTTCACCCGAACAGGGACACCTGGAAGCCCGAATTATGAACTTCGATTTTGTTTTATCATCTATTTCATATTTTGTCAAACTTTAACGAAGTTTTCATTTAGATGTGAGATATTTCTTATTTAATTCCAAAGTTCAATCTTAGAACCGCACAAACACTAACAAGCGAATAATCGCTTACGTGTGAAAATAAACACATAAGTTTTAAGAAGGGTTAACTACCCTTTATTTTTCAGAATAATCACAATCAACTCCTAACTCGGAGTACACAGCAAAGCTTTCACTTGGGCTTAAATAATTATGAAATTAAACTAAACTAAGCTTAAGTAAAGCTATCCGAAAAATATAGCCGAAGCTATCAGGTTTCTAAGTAGTTAGTCCCTAAGTATTAATTAAATCGGCGAAGCCAAGCAAGGGCCTAAACTATGCCCGAGCGTAGTAGCTAAGAGAGAACGTAGCCAAAAGGCAAACGCGCGCTAGTCAGGAAAATCGGACTCTCTCTCTCGAAGTCGGCGAAACATCGACTTAAATAGTACTCTTACTCATTTGCAGTAACTGCGTTTCTGAAATTACATTCTGGTAGGAAATTGTAAGCTGAAATTAGAAAATAGAATTGATAGAACAGGTGCATAACTTAAAATAACTGTTAATAAAATTAGGATAAACCTTACAAAGAAACTTAACAATTTCAAAGCGAGCAAGGCAACACTGTACGAAAAAAAAATTTTGTCTTCATCTCGCGAGACTGTTTATCGGAAATGCTAAAGATATGCAGTTTTTAGATATTTTCTGATATTGCTGTTGAATTGAGTTTGGTTGCTTACGAATTTTGACATCATTGTCCATCTGTCAAATTTAGCTTTATTCGATGTACTTTCAAACTTAGTTAGTTTCCTAATTTAAGCGCTGGCTTTAGATGCTCTCTTTAATTTATTCGCTAATTCACTCCGTCTATCCAATTTTCAGTCATCCGAAATTCGATCAGTTATTAGTTTCCTAATTTTAGGACCACAGAAGATTCCTGTTTAATTGCGGCTTCATAAATTTTCAGAAAACATAAATCCTCTCTATCATCCATTGCCTTTGCGCAGTTTTCCATGAAACTTAATGTGTTATAAAGGTGTCCGCCAAAAACATCGCGTAGAAAACAACGCAAGGCGAAAATGTCGTGGTACAAAACATAGTGAGGGAAAAAGCAAAGAGAAAATACCACAGTTCTAAAACATCGTGGTACAAAATATCGTCTTCGAAAATAAAGCGGTTCAAAAACTTCGCAGTTTAAAAACATCGTCGTCGAAAATATCGTGATAAAAAATAAAGTGCCAACAAATTATCGCATGACGATAACATCGAATACATGCGTTTTTCAGGTTTTTGAAACTGTAAATGTATTTTCGCATAATGATTTGGGAGCGCAAGAAGGAAACAAGGATATTTTTACTTTTATATTTCGTATTTTTGAATGAACTAATAAATTTTTACTGTAAAAGTAAGAAGAAAACTTAAGCATTTAAGAATTGAAAAGGAGTAAAAATTTAATGCAACTTGTAACATTTAATAAAATTTTAAGTTTACATATTTAATTTACAAAGGTTGTTAATAAGTTAATCTTTTTTTATAAAGTTTTACTCCCAATTTTTCATGAAAACATACAGGGTAAAATGTTTGAAAAAAGGAAGATAAATAACTGCAGGAGGTTAGCTCTATAAAAACTGCTTAGTTATATTATCAAATTATTTTATTTCATGTTTGTTAGTCTGAGGTTGTTTTCTTGAAAATTATATCTTTTTTGTTTCCGTTTATTCTTAAAGTGTCGTTAATATTTCTTGCAGTTCCAAATCTTTATGCAAGTATGCACTTACAACTTTTAAAAACCTGAAAAACGCATTGCGCGATGTTATCGTCATGCGATTATGTGGTACTTTCATTTTTACCACGATATTTTCGACGACGATGGTTTTAAACTGTGAAGTTTTAAACCGCTTTGTTTTCGACGACGATATTTTCTACTACGATGTTTTAGTAGAAATGCTCTCTTTTTGCTTTTTTTCTCACACGCTGTTTTGTAACACGACATTTTCGCCTTGCGTTGTTTTCTTCGCGATGTTTTTGCCGCAATGTTTGCCGCCTGTAACCGAGATATATAAAAGTGGCTAGTACGTTTCCTAGAGACTGAGGACATTATATTAAATTGCTTTAGTTAACGTCTCAGTTTTAGCTCAGAGTTTCTTAAAGTAGTATTTCCCTTTGTCTTTACTACCACACTCATGCGAAAGGCAACAATATATTTCTTAGTCCGATGTGTAAAGCTATTACTTTCAGATTTCTTGTCATAGCGTTTCTCGAAAGACACTGATGACAAAATGTTTCAGGAAGTTCTTTTATATGTGCAGTAATGCACGCATGAAAGTTTGTGATACTGATGTATAGCTAATTTCTTAATAAAACAGGACTGCTTTTGAGCTTTACTGTAAATAGCCATTATTTTCCAGGGCTGTAATGGTGTCTAAAAGCTTCAAATACCGAGTCAGCGCCTGTGCCGTATACCAGATTGTCCTTTATAATAAATAAGCGTTTAAAAATGA
>KK115348.1:348453-368692 GCA_000611955.2 Stegodyphus mimosarum
AGATCACAAGAGGGCTTCCGACCATGCCCTTAAAACACTATATATTTACATCCATCACCATGCCCCAAAAACAACATATATTTACAACATCCATGCTTTCTCCGGGATTCGAACCCGGGCTCTTTGGTACGATAGTCACAATCACTAACCATTACCCCGTTGGTCTGCGTTGTATGTGGTAGACCTCATTTATTTCTTTGTTTTCCTTCCATTTACCGTTGTTGTGTAAGTAAAAGCATATTAACTCTGAAATCTGGAGGTTTCGAATTCGATTCCAGCACATGGTCTATATTTCATGGTCCAGAGCATGGTCTGTATTTTTTATATATTGACTGCAGGCCAGAGTTGGTCCGATTGTTTGAGGCCTCAAACATTGCATTTTTTGCACTGAGAGGTTTGTCCCTTTTTATAAAAAAAAGAATTATGAAGCATTGTAGAATAGTTTGAAGATCTCAAAAATCTAGGCGCTAGGCCGGGGCCTTATGCAGACGGTAAATAGACTGTGTTAAAAGTTTCTACATCTTGAAATTTTCAATAAGGCTTTCATTTATACTGAATTTAAACACATTTAATCCGGAATTAGATAAAAAAAGTACTAATGATTTTTATTCTAGACTATTTTTAAAATTTATATAATTTTTTATGGAAAGAAGAAATACACAAATGTAAGTAAAGTAAATAGATCTACAAAAAGTATTGTCTCCTTAAGAATTCGTTTTGAGTTATTATTAGATAATTCTGTCCTAAAAGTTTAATTATATTATAAAGTATTTCTCCCGCCTTCTTCGCATGCCTTCGTGGTGTAGAGGTCAACACGCTCGACGCGTAACCGAGAGGTTCGTGGTTTGATTCCCGGCGAAGGCGTTGCTCATTTTTCATGTCTCCTGCTTCGAAATAACCTAATGTCTCTAACATATTTTTCATAATAAATCGTACGCCGATGTTCTCTGAAGCTTAAATATCACTCTAATGGTTTCACGGAGGCAAGAATGGTTGTCAAAGACACTTCTATACCATGAGAACTTTCTATTTTTATGCTGCATATGATCAATTTGAAAATTCACCAGTTTAAGCGTTAGATGTATGTGCTATTTTTATTTCGTTTACAATTTTTGGTATCATGTGAAGTAGTATCAATTTTTATTAGAGATTTAACAAATAAACGAAAGTGTTTCTTGGTGCTTTTAAGATTTTGGTTTTCACTTCAAAATTAATTTTTTAACTTAATTAAAATGTTAAATAACTTCTAAGCAAGTTTGTTAAATTTTGCCGTAATTGACAATTACAGTTACAGACTTAAAACGACATCTTTAATTAAGATGTTCTATTTAGTCTCGTGACATGGCCGGTCTATCCAGACGATGCAAATTAACTGAGATCTTTAATTGATTATTAAATGAGCTAAGATGATTAATCTATTATTAAATTAACTTTGATGGCTAATTTGTTTATTTACCTTCATGTCCTACCCTGTATATTTGAAAATTACTATGTTTTGCATCAACAAAATCTAATGTTGGGATTTGCGTGAGTAAAATTTTAGTAATGAGCTCTCTAAAATAATCTTAACTAAACATATTACACAGTCCAGTCACATTAATGTGACCACCACGTACTTTCCATGTCAGAGTTAAATAACCAATCACAGAAGGCAGGTGGCAGCACAGTGCAGTTGAGCGTATATAAAGGGTGTGTGAGGGCTTCGGAAAACATTTCAATCGTTGGCGTAATGCAGAAACGAAGCGATTTATCCGACTTCCAAAAGGGCATGATCATTGGCTTTCGGGCCAAGGGTGGAAGCATTTCCGAAACGGCTGAGTTTGTGAACTGTTCGCGTGCCGCCGTGGTAAAAGTGTACCGTGCATGGCAAAATGGGACTGTCCAAAATCAGCGACGTGGCAAATGTGGTGCACCACGGGCCATAGATGACAGAGGCGAACGACGGTTGCGGAGATGCGTTCGGGCAGATAGACGGGCTACCGTTGAGCAACTGACCACCAAAATGAACCAAGGGGCTACCAAAAGTGTCTCCCAAAGTACTATTCAGCGAACATTGCTGCGTCTGGGCCTCCGAAGCAGACGCCTGGTTCGTGCACCTATGCTGACTGCTGTTCATCGACGGCGAAGGCTAGAATTTGCACGCCAGTACAGCAGCTGGACGTCCACTGAGTGGCGACAGGTTGCGTTTTCGGATGAATCGCGTTTTATGCTCCATCGGACAGATGGACGTTGGCGTATAAGGCGTGAAACCTCTGAAAGGAACCACCCTGCAACCATTGCCGGAACGGTCCAAGCTGGAGGCGGGAGCATTATGGTCTGGGGAATGTTTTCCTGGCATTCTCTAGGTTCACTGATCATTGTGGAAGGCACAATGGATCAATACAAGTACGCATCTGTCCTTGCGGACCATGTTCACCCCTACATGCGCATTGTTTTTCCTCAGGATGATGGCATCTTCCAGCAGGACAATGCGAGGTGCCATACAGCTGCCAGTGTACGTGCGTGGTTCGAAGAGCACCAGGATGAGTTTACCGTCCTCCCCTGGCCAGCAAACTCACCTGACTTAAACCCAATCGAGCATCTGTGGGACCATCTCGATCGAGTTGTTCGCGCCATGGATCCTCAACCGCGTAATCTAGCGCAGCTGGCCACGGCATTAGAGTCGGCATGGCTCAACATCCCAGAGAACACCTTCAGGGACCTATGTGACTCTCTTCCTGCACGTCTCGCAGCAGTCCGCTCTGCGAAAGGTGGTTATTCTGGCTTTTGACAGATGGTCACATTAATGTGACTGGACTGTGTAGTTATTAATCAAAGGGGAACGTTAAATAGAAAATGTTCCTTTAGAATAAAAGAGAAATTGCTAGGCTAATTATTAATTAAAAAAATTCTAAATACGGTCTTCGAAGTGCTTATGTTCGTTTTAGGGGATCATGTGTGTTCAAAATTTGATGAGTGTAGATGCCGCCATTTTTCTTCAAAGTGAGAGGATCTAACATAACGTATACATGAATTCGTTCTTCATAATTTAATAATAGATGTTGTGAAGAATTAAGTTATTAATAACATTTAAATTCTAATTTCTGTATGTTTTTGTGCAGTTTAAATTAAGTTTAAACGTGAATTACATTGAGGCTAAAATGGGTTTAAAGTGGTGAGGACCTAGCCGATTGTTACACAAATGTTAAAAAACTTATAGAAACATAGAAACCAAATCCATCCAGCTTTCTGTACTGCTACGTTGCTGCACAGTAGTGTAATTAGTGGAATCAGACATATAATATTACTTTCTAGTGTTTTTTCTTAGCTTAAGGAAAACATTTTATTGTGGGTTTTCTTGAAGAAATGAAAAAAAAAATTGTTTTGACATCAAGCATATAGAATTACTACCGTTAGATACAGCCCTGATATAAATTTTAAAAAATTATTAAAGTTTAATCAACAACATTAAACGATTCTTGACTAATTAAAGGTAACCAAAATGTGTATATCATCTAAACTACTCGTGTGTATAGGTGTTGTAAATATAAAAAGGCAAAGCTTCTATTGAATTTTGAATATTTTTATTCAACTTCTGGCGGTTTCTCAACTATTAAAAGTTTTATAATAGTTTTTATGCAATTGTTGTTATTTTTTGCTATTCAAAACTTAAGCTACTGATTACATCATATTTTCTCTTAAAGCTGTTATAAATACGTAGTTTCTCCTTTTTATGATGTTTTAAGAGTATCATATATTAAATTGAAATCAATACGCTCAAGTTTTTAATATTTGTTTTGAATTCTCTGAACTTTGTATTTAATGTAATTTTTAAACATAATAATTGCTTCAGGAGCTTTAAACGAAGTATTACAAAATTCAGTAAAGTCACACATAAGTTTAATTCTCAGAATTTTCAAATATGAGCAACATATTTATTTAGTCAAGAGCTCTTGTGTGTTGCAATGATGAGTCATCCCTTTTGACCTTTGTTCTTAAGTTTCGAATACCACGCGAGATACAATTAGGATATTTCAGCGACACAGTTAAGACTATTTTTTTAAATTTAACTTTTTTGCTTTTGGCAATACTTTTACTCATACCCATACTTTATTCAAAACCAGAAATGTTGTCTTGGTTTCAACAGGAATTCGGTAATAATTATTGTAGAGAAAAGTTTAATTGTATTTTATATGAAATAAAGCTTAATAATTGTCTTCATAAATTACTTTTATTATGCTAGATCCAAGAAACACAGTTAAAAATTGTTAATAAGTTATAAAATAAAAGAACCTCGATAAAAATTTGCATACCATTATTTTCGAATCTTTCGTTAGCGGACGCTTTGGAAGCGAAGATTTGTCCATTATCAGAGAGTGTCACTGATAAGAAATTCATTGGTGTCTTTCTTCGAAGAATTCGGAGCTGGTATTTAGTAGGAATTTCCTGTTAAATACTCATTAATAGAGAATGCCCACTAAAGTGGTGCATCCGTTCACTGAGACCTAACCGCGTATTTTATCTGTAATCACTGAATTTTCAATGTAAAATTATGTTAGGATTACAAAATTAAGGATTTCGATTGATTGAGAATGTTTTATAGAACTTCTACTTCTGTGACTTTAATTTAATGATTGAGTTATTGTTTTGTAAATGTGTTATACGTTTATATCGTTTAAATAAAAATGGGAAATGTGTACTTTCATATGCAGGTAAAAGCGCCTTTTATTTTAGAGTAAAAGGTCGCAGTTTCGATTACTCCCGATAATCGAACCTCCCGTTAGCGGACACTCTCTGGACTAAATCAGAAAGTGACTTCTGAGTGGTTTGTGTTCGGGTTTCCTAGTTCACAATTCTTGACAAGTCATGGGCCATTTCCAATATACCTCAACAGATTCGGACTTGGGAATATTCCCTTCTGCGAGAGCGAAGAGGAAGGTGACACAGACCATTATTACTTTCATTGTGTTGCACCAAAAATCCGGTATTTAAAGAAAGCAGTGGATTGTGCCTGGGCAACGTGGACATCCAACACACTCAAAAATAGAGTAGTCCTTAGTAAAATAGAGAAATTCTCAAGACGCTATGTAAGCATAAATCACTGAGAATAGCATTATGTTGGGAATGATCAGAATTTAAAGCAGATAATCAAGATAACGCTTAGAGTCTGCTGTTATTAAGCTACGTAATCCTCGTACTACTGGTGAGTTTATCATAGAATGTTGTTTTCATTCACCGAGAAGTGTAAATCTGAGCGGTTGCTTCAGGTACTCAGAGCGCGTATCAATATGAACTAACTTTGAACAAGAGAGACTTTGAAAACACAGAAACTGCTATTAGGGCATAACATTCAGCATCGTAACTTAGTAGACTTGCCCACTGTGATGGTATCTACGTCCATTTGGTTCACCTCCGTGGGAGTCATCTAGTGGCGCACTCACTCACTCACTTCGAAGGTGTGAGATACACGAAATATTTATTAAGGGGGGAATATCGGCTAAAGTCGAGTGCCCGTTAACGGAGGATCGACTGTTAAAAATGTATTATTTCGAAACTTTCAAAACACATCGTAATGATTCAAGCTTAATGAAGAGTAGTTGCAGCACCCATGAGCTCAGATTCGAATCTCAGGGAAAGTATGAACTTCTGTGATAGTAGCATCTTTGCGGGATGTTGCCACGTAAAATCCGTGGATAAAGTGCTTTAAAAAGATTGGCGGTAGAGAAAGAAAAGTACAAAATTCTCTGATTTCACTCCTGTGGTGCTTTCTACTGGAACTAAGATTGAGCTTAATCAGGTAACCTTTGTAGATAGAATTGGATAACTGAATAATCCAGTCCAGTTGTTCCTGAAACAATAAAAGTTTAATTAATGCACAGAAGATCAATGATATTTTAAGTATGTTTTAGTAAATAATATCATTTTTGAAACTTCACTTAATTAGAGAATAATTTTGAATGCTTTGTTGTTGATGAATGTAAATTACGGTATAGATATTTTATTACGAAGTTCAGCAGAAAGCTAAATAAGTATGAAAGTCACAAAAAAGGAAGTAAATTATTATTCGAAAGTAAAAAGTTTCATTTAAAATGATTATATCAAAGAAATAAAGGAAAAATTGCTTAAAAATACAAAACGTCAAAAACTGAATATTAATATGTACTAAAAATCAGTAGAGAGTCATTTATATGTCATTCATCTGGTTACCGTTATTAGGAAAGTATGTTATTAAAAAACAAGCAGCAATACAATCCCAAAACGTAATTGTTAGTGAAACTACATAAAGGAAAATAAATTAATTAAAACTTACTAACTAAATTAACAAATAACATACTTAATGAGTTGTTAATGTAATGTAGGGTGACTGCTGTGTTAAAACAAAACAAATGGAGTAAGAAGTAAAAGAACCTCTTACCGTAGGCAATAGAACAACGAATCGCAAACATCGATGGTATTAAACTATGTAAATTAAAAAAACTCGTATTTTTTTAAAGGTGGAACCTCTACCATTCTCACAAAAAAAACATGTGTTTAAAATCCATCAAAAATATACTTATGTTGTCTGTACTTCATGTGAAAATATGAAATTAAAATCTTCATTCTATTGCAATTTTATTTATAAAAACAGATTTATTAATATTATTTTAGGTAACAGTAACAGTAGAAAAAGGACTATTTAAATAATTATTTTAGATGGTTAATTTACGGTCTACGTGATATTCAAACAGTCTTTCCGGATTTTTATTTTCACTTCCGGAACCTCTACAGGAGTTGCTTAGAACCCCAAACTTTTATGCAATACCTGCTTGACGACAACATTCTTGTAATAACTAATTAAATAGAAAATAATGTAGATTGGCACTCGAAAGTTCTTGACACGTTTAAAAAATAAACGTAAAAAAGGCATAAGAGAATAAGTAAAGCAGGCCTAAAATTCATAAATTTTTATAGTACTTAAAAAAAAGAATTTTATTTTGTCGATCAAGTCTTACTCTTTTTTAACCAAATCTACTACAATAAATTTTATTACCTGAATATGGTGAAGGATTTTGTTCCCTGTGAAGAACTAGTCTTCAAGTATTTTCATGAGTCTTTCTCTTAAATATTTCTTCGCGAAATCAGTTCTCTTCGACGATTTTTTTTAACTATCATTTAATCGGCTATCATCAGAACTTGCCATTCATCTAATTCCTCGTTTACGTCCTCGTTTACTCGAAGTTTTCATTTGCATCGATTAGCGAGAATGATGGGTACCTTTCATGCGAAGTAAAGTTGTAGGAAAATATTGGAATGAAGAAATCCCGATAACTAGACTTAGTGGGATGGTTTGCTCTCAAGATCACTTTTCTGTACGCTATATAGGTAATTTCTTTCGGGTAAGAAAAGTCACAATTTTTAAAAAAAGTCGTATATCACAAAACAATTCCTATGGATGAGTAACAAATACTGCAAAACTTAAAATGTCAATAATCAAGCAATTGACACTGTTTTAGAATCGGTTTTGGCACGCACCCTCTTTCAAACTCTTAATACAGGGTTGTTGTAGTTTAAGTTTCTTTATTCAAAATCCTTTGTAGCTTGCTTGTTGAGTTTTGCAATTAAGTCATTTAGACCACGAAGAAGAAAAATATGAAGAAGCGAAATCAATTAAAACTTTCGCTGTTACGTAGAGCTTTTCAACAGAACTTTATTAAAAATGAAACTTACTTTATTTCAGTACAAAATATTAAATCCTTAAAGCGAATATGTTACAAAATATGTTCGATATGCTTTCTTTGTGCATCTAGAATGATAGAAACATATCTCAGTATAATAGATCGACGCACGAAGAGGAATTTCTGTGACATGCAGCATTATGCTGGTTTATACATAAGTGAACAGAGATTGTTACTGTTCTCGTTAAAAAAACCTGATGAGCAAAGCATGTTCTTTTTCGCAAGACCGATGGCCAAAATCAGAATAACAGAATAGTTTTCCAGAAACAATTAACTTTTTATATGAAGAACGTTTTCTAATTTGCATAGCAGAAAGATATTTTTTAAGTTTGAAGAAAATATTTGTTGAAAAACGCCACCTAGTGAGGAACATTTGAGCTACTTTCCTTTCTTCACAAGACTTTGGTATGAGTCTTAATACCCTATATTCCAAGTTTAGTTATTATATGTTCGTTAAAACGGGATGCAAAGGATTCTGAGTAAAGAAACTTTATTTATAACCAATGTTTACGTTTAAAGCAGCACTCTAAAATTTGTGTCTGATATAAATTTAAAAAAAAACTTTTCCAATTAATACAACGATACTTTCAACTTTCATGTTTCTTTATTTTTAGCCCAAAGGAGCGTTAGCTGAGAAGGGCTATTAATTTCGTTTTGGCATTTTGCGTCGATTCACTGTTAAATGTCCGTAACGATTTTCAAACTGTTGCCACCAAATATTATCGCTCTGTGTTATATTTAAAGAAATTAAACAATGAAGAATCTGCATAAATGTATGCATGTTTCTCGCATTGTGATAAAACAACGGTACCTAGAGCCATAAAATTTTGAATAACGTAATCCTCCTTCGAATATGGGCATCCGGAAGCCCAAATTTGGAATTTGTTTTACTATCGATTTCATATTTTAACACTTTAACGAATTTTTTATTTAGAAACTCAACGATTTCAAAGCGAGCAACTGCAACACTGTACGAAAAAAAAAACATTTTAATCTCCAGGGCGCGAGACTGTGTATCGGAAATTCTAAACATCTGCTCATTTTAAAATTATTTTGCGATATTGCTTTTGAATTGAATTTTATGGTTTCAGTGCGAAGAACATGTTATTTAATAAATAAAGGTAACACACAAAACGTTAAAAAAAGCCTCTTCGGACGTAATATAAATATATTTTTATAAAAAATCTAAAAGCTTTCAGATTTTATATCGCAAGCTTAAACTATAGCCAACTCTTGACAAGCAAAGGTGAATTAACCGAGTCCTGTTGTTGTGTGCGTACGGGTTCGTTCGTTAAAAAGTTAACAAAAGTTTATTCTTTCCACAAGAAATAAATCAAAATGCTGAAATATTTCTTCAGAGATATTCGAACAATATCACAATATCTCAAACGTTTAACAAAACTAAATTCAAAACAGATAAACTAATTCTATCTCACAGCGAAATCGCTACAACATTAAGTAAACAAACAGCAGTTCACTTTAAACAGCTACAACTACAACAACAACAGCAACACCTGAGATGAGCTGTTTCACCTCGGCTTTTATATATCAGTAGAACAATCACGATTTTTCTAGATTTTTCTGGGTGGCAACAGTAATTACGAGATATTTATTTATTAAGCACTAAATGCACGCGCTCTTTTATTTTTTTATTTTTATTTCGACGTAGCTTTCTCTTCAAAAATCGTCTGTGTTGCACGGGGAAATAAAAAGATATTTTAATTACAATTCTAAATAAATAGCCAAATAAATGTGAAATTCGTAACTTGTTATTTGTTATTTATAATGAAATGACGAAAACGTTATTATCGCAAACATCAGAGTGAAACAAAATTATCTTTTAAAATCCAAAATATCAAGGATAATGCGTGGAACAACAGCAGTGATAGTAGATGATGTAATATATGCAGGTTATTTTTATCCACACTACTACTTAAATTAATTTTATGTAATTTGGAATAAATAAACATTCTGCAGTTAAAAAAAGTGGTATTGTTCAAGCTGTCTTGTAAATATTCTTTTTTTAATGCTACTTATTCTTTAGATGCCTCATTTCCAATGCTATATTTCTAATGACTCTTTCGATATTTACGCTGGTTCTTCTTTTTTTTAATGTTGGCCGTGTTTACATAACCAAATGAACTTATTTTAAAGATTAAATTGTTAATAGTAACAAAAATCAAGACAGAAGAGAAACACGTCTCAAATAAATCATAAAAGTGTGAAGAAGTCTGCTCCTGAGGAAGAGGGACTTTGTTCGCCTTCAAAATCGATAAAGTTTCTGTGCTTAAAAATCTACGCCTAACACAGGTTGTTGCTTCAATTTTATGATTCTTAATATTAGTTTTCTGTTTATTATAATATGGCCTATTCTTCTTTGCTATGTTTTTTAACTGCCCTCTTATCAACTGTGATTTTGAGTTAACCGTTGACGTCGTATCGAGTATTAATCGGAGTTAATCGGGAATGGGATGTAATCACATTCGTTGACATTTACGTTAATACCTGTAATCATAACAGCAATTTACATAAAAATGATAATTCACCATAAAACTATATGTACTTCTTTTATTAAAATGGAATTAAAATTAGCCAAAGAAAATAAAGCCGTACTGTTTTTTTAAAACATTTATACTTTAGATTGCTTAGCATTTACAAAATGTCAGAAACGTAATCGGTTTCAAAGTTTTCTGAGCGAAATTTAGAAAAGGTGGAGTGTAAAGTATTAATTTAGAATAACGTGCACAAGATTATTATGGAATACGGTATTTGAAATTATTATATAAAACTGATGGTTATTTCATATCGACTTTTTTCCCGAAATTACTGATTTGAAACATATATCCTGTAATTGTTAATAAATCGAGCACTTTTATTAAAAAAAATATGCAGATGTATTTTAAAGTTTTATTTTTTAATTCTTTTATGGTATCAAAGTTCTTTTTTCCTGTAATAAAAGAATGTAATAAAAATTTTGCATCCTATAAAGCGATGGCGTCTTGGACGCTTACACTTTTACCAGTTACCCGATTATTTCAAAAAATTCCCCAAATTACCTCTTTCTGTATAAATATTATTGCTGTTAACAAATTGAAGTCGACTATATAAAACAATTCTAGTTCTTTTAAAGTTTGATTTTATATTGATTATTTTCTTAGTAGAATCAATTTTTTTCATCTATATTACTGAAAGAGATACATCATATTACTGATAGCCGCCTATAATCGTAGAAGATGTTATTATGGTTGCTTCTGATAAAACTGCATTCGCTTTTAATCCGTAAGATATTTATTAGAGAAACAAATGCGAATGTAAATTTTTTAAAACGAACGTTCGATCTTGTATTTTGAACGCTAGTGAACTTATATCTAGATTCATGGATTTAGGAGTTATTGCGAAGAGTGCACTGAAGAGCATTGAAGATGCTTGTTTGAAATTCTTGTTTTTATTTCCTTTTTATATGCTTTTTAAGAGGAAAAGCATTACTCGCAAATATATTTGCTTTCAGAAAGAAAGTCAATAGACTCTTTAAATAAATTTTCTTTACATTGCCTATCCGATTTCGAATTCTATACTTGTACATTCTGTTTGCAACTTCGCAGGTAAGTTTGATGTCAACTGAGAATGGAGTAAAAAAGTACGAGTATACTGAAATGCAGTCCTTATTTTCTGAAATCTCGAAATCTTCTGAAAAAATAGCAACCGATGTCACCCCTTTCTTGCAATTGGCGTAAATTTATCTAGATGGAGTTCCAGAATGAAGTTCTTGCATTTAATCTAAAAATGCTGCAATTCGAATTTAGTTTCTAATTTTGTCATTCTATGAAACATTTTCTGTCAGTTGCGTTTGACTTTAAAGTCGTGTGTTCATTTAAGTAAACGTCCATATCTACTAAATGTCATCCAAATTTGTTCTCCTATCCGAATTTAGTGTCACATACATTCATTTTATTTTAAGTGTTTTCGTTATACAGTGTATCCGTATGAGCAGGATTTTGAATCCTCACACGGCTACAAGTTTGGGTAGACTTACTATAGCTATCTTTAGGGCCTTCAAAGATCTATTATATAATTTTTCCATCCGCCAAAATTGTGCATCTCACAAATTTTCTTTATTCAAAACACTATGTATTTGCCTAAATATCATACATTGAATACGTAGGTTATCATTTCTCACAGCGGGATTTTAAACTTATTATTAGATTTGATCGAAATCTTAATAAATTATTAGATAGATTTACCGAATTTGTTTTCTTACGAAATTTATATTACCGTGCTTCAGTAAAAAATATGCTTGTAAATATGTTGAAAAATAAATTATGCTTCCTTTCGTCGGTAGTATTTAATATTACTTTTAAAATACCACTGTGAAAGTAAAGGTTAGGTTGTTTAAATATGGCAAAGCCACGAGAGCTATTTGCTTAAGAGGAGGGATGCTTTCGTGGAGGATGTTTTGAGGGAAACTGACTCGTATTCACATTATACATGAAACAAAAACATGAAAACAAAACATACAGCTATCACGTTTACCTGGGATTGAATGCAAACTAGGTCGAATTATCAGTATTCAGCGGTCTTAACCACTCTAATAGGGCTCTGTAAAAGTAAAGTAAGCTCTGTAAAAAGAAGGAAAATTTAAGAATTAAACTAGGTGCGTGTCAAGCACACCTTAAATATTAAAATGAGTAAAGTATTTTTTTTAATTTAGGGCGGTTATAACATAATAATACAAACTTAAAATATGCATCTGCATTTTTTCCCCATTAATATTATTGTTATTTTTCTGTCTTTAAACAAACGAACTCATTCGAATAGTCTGCTTAAAGGCTGACTTAATTGGCAATAGTACCAGTTAGGCTAAAAGCTCTTCACATGACGCTGATGTTACATCACAATAATTTTTTTGCAAGTTTTGTTTTTGGTATCTTAGATTCTTTTCGATACAATCACAGCAAATTATCTTGAAAACCATCATTGCTAAAACCTTTCATATAAATCAATTTCTTTTTCAACTGTACAAATACTGTACAACTGTACAAATTATTTTTTCTTGGTCATTATACTATTATGAGTGCCGGCCACCGAAATGTTAGATATGGTTCAAATCCCTGAAAAAGAATGCATATTTGTAAATGTGTAATATCCTTACATTGTGGAGCCACTTGAATATAGTCGAGCCCAAAGTTCCCTTGACAGGTTGATAGTAGAGGACCTCCCGAAATGTTCGTCTTCAAAACTGGAACTCAGATGGGCAAATTTGTTTGTCATCCAAGGTTTCGGCTCAGGATTAAATTTGGTTCAGGAGGGTTAGTAACAATAACAGCATTTTTATTATCCGTGGAAAAATGTTTTGGCATTGAAGTTTCATTAATATCGAAAAATAATTTTCTGTTTCATTTGTTCGTGTATTTTATTTTTGCACAGCTTTTCTTGAAGCTTTCTTTTTGTAACTAATGTCTATAATTGGAACCAGATTTCAGTTTTCGTTTTTCCTATGCAATACACTGCTTTGATATGAATATTTTAAATTCAATGGTCTAGCTTTCTCATAATTCACAAACGTCCAGTTTTAGAAGTATTTATTTTAGTCATCTAAAATTAAGGCTTTGAAACGGTGCCCACATGCAGTGTCTTCGTGAATTTCTTTTCAATGCAATATTAAAGAAAATTCTTCGAGAAGTTTGAGAAAAAAAAGCATTTTTTCAAAGAAATGTTTTTAAATTCAGCTACTTAATGAAAAAGCTCGAGCGGACGAGCGGTAAAGTCGCTGAACACCGGTAGTTCGGTCCGAATCCGTTTCGAATCTTGGCGAATGAACTAGGTGCAGAGGCGTTTTTGTGGTTTTCCCAATGCGTAACGTGTATGCGTGCCAGTTTTCCTTAGAAAGTCGTCCGTAAAGGCATTCCTACCCTTAGGTAGATAATCCTCGAAAGCTTTCAAAATAAACCAAATAAATCAAACTTAATGAAGAATAAAAAGATAGTTTTAATAGATTAATCGGACTAACCGATCATTTAGTTCGAACTTAACTATTATAATTAATTTAATTAATTTTTAGTTTTAATAGTTGTAGAAGTGCCCAAAAGAGATTATTTTAATCATGAAAGGGTTGAAGACCGTTGACATAGAACAAAACCCAGTTATCTTCGGTCAAAAGTATGCTGACCGAATGTGCAAAGTTAAATTAGGTAATATGTAGACGTTTTTATTTTGCTTTTGAACCCAACTAAAAGTAGTAAGCAAAAATGCAAATGATTTGTTAATGTATAGACTACAGCTGGAATATGAGTTTCATTTGCACCGGGAAGGCGAACTCGTGATTCGTTTTATTGAGATACTAGCATTAATTATTACGATGATATTGAAATCGAGCCCGCAATATCTCTATTGCATGTATACCAAGACATATCAATAGACTTACTTAGCATCTCGCATTGACTCGTGTTGTTGTCCAGAGCTTGGCGACTTAGAATCAAACTGTGGCCGTTAGACTTTGCCCCCCATTGCCACACGTCCGTCTGTCCACATTTATTGCCAATTTCTTCCGCCTGTCTTTCGCCTCGGACTGTCAGTTCCTCCCCTTCCGCTCTACCCCCATCTCTCTCTCTCTCTCTCTCCTGCATTACGCCATGGTCTCCAACCCTTTCACATTAAAATCGCTCCTTTCTCTTTTCCCTTTCAAGAATTCCCTTTTTTTGTTTTGTCCGGGCCTTGTTATCCTACGCTTATATAGATATATATAGATATAGATATATAGATATATCTGTACATTTTTAAAGATAGGCTGCCAGAGTTATGAAAAAGAGAGATAAAAAAAGTCTAAGAGAAGAAGGTTATGGAAAGTAAATGGAAAAGATTTGTTTTGTAGGCCAGTTTTGTATTCCGTGTTGTTTTTCGCTTTTGTTTTGTTTATGGTGGATGTTTGAGATATTTTTCCTATATTGGGTATTATCGGGCTTTGCCACTTACTTTTGAAATTTTCTATGAAATCGAGGGATGTGTATTAATATTTTCTGACGAGTAAAATTGGAAAAAGTATTCCCTTTTTTTATTTCTGGTAATTGTTTAGTATCGCTCTTAACTGTTTCAGCCAGCTTACTCCTGTTTTTTTATTCTTTTTTGAAGTTATGAAGCAAATATTGAAACTAACGCGGGAGAACGAATGTTTTATTTGAAAATGTTCTGTGCTGGAAATCGGATCAAATGTACCTTGACCGATATAAAATATTGGGAGTTACGTTATTGATACACTGCAGTGCATTTGGATTTTTAGCGTTACATTTTTCTTTCTTTAAAAACTGATCCTACATCATTTTTCTAGTAATAACATTCTCCATTGGAAGCTCAGTACACCGTTGGTTTATTTTTTAATTTCTATAGCATACATGAATTTGTAGCGATTAAAGCATTCCTGTCATGTGATGTTGTGATTTAACGGATCACATGTCGGCCTAACTATCTGAAAGAACCATGTTCAGATTTCAACAAGAAAACGTCATTTCAATATCCTCGACGGCCAATTACTGTACCGCCGAGGGCTAATTTAAGTTGTGTCTTGGAGCGACGGGCCGCACTATACACTCCGCTTAGCAAATATTTAAAACTATAATCCGGAATAACAAACTTCGCTATTTCAAGACTAAATCTATTCGAATGCCAAAAAAATAGCACATGGGATTCGTTCTATTCACTAGCTACCAGATGGCTATTACTAATCTGTGTTGTTAGGATACCTGTTTCCTTGGTATGCAGGCATTTGGCACAAACCCTGCTGCATATTAACGTAAAAGGTTCCGTTGAAGAGCCTTACGGTATGTTATTCACCCTTCAATGGAGGGATAAGTGACACCTTGATATGCAGCTGGTTATTAGACCACCACTAAGAGCTCATACTTTAAGGATTTTGCTGTAATAATTGAATGAAACTAGATCCCTAAAACAATAAGAGACCTGGAATATAAGGAATGAAGAAGAATGTAGAGGGCTGAGGGAAATAGAGGGAGTAATAATAAATGCATTGCCTTATACGATCTTGAATAATTTGAACGTACACTGGTGTCCAAAATTAAGGACAAGGTGGTAAAAATTGGAGTAAAAGCAGAATGAACCGAAAGGCCCATAACAGGTAGACTTAGGGCTGATGCAGTAGAGTATACGCATGTAGGGTACTTGTCTTGGGGAGGAGTGCCACAAACGATTTCACACACGATGTGAGCTCAGCAATTCGATGAAAGCTATTGCACGGTGTACAGCGATTTCAGCAATATCGATTTGCTGCTATCAGTGCTATGGCCAACAGGCAATTTCAGAAGACGTCATCTCGATAGCTTTATCTTAGGTCGCGTCATTGGGAAGCTGAAAGGCTGTCGAAGTGTGACAAGTGTAGGGGAGGACTTCAGGATCGCTCACAGCATCGTTTCGTGAAGCTAGAGAGCATTTCAGACGGCAGACACAGTTGTTGGAATATTCTGTAGTGGCCGTTCACGAAGAACAATGGCGGTGGACGACGGGTATATTGACCTGCTGGTGAAGAGACAGGCGGGAGATACCGCAAGGCACATGCAACAGACTACTGAACGTCCGATATCATGTTTTATTATGGCCAAGAGACTGCATAAACGTGGTCTACATGCACGTCGACCAGTACAATGTGTGGCATTAACCACTGCTCATCGGTGACGCCAGTTTTGTGGTGCTGGGAACACAAGAACTGAACACAACAGGAGTGGGGTCGAGTGCTTTTTACGAATGAGAATGAATTTAGTCTGACGAGTAATTCTGAATGTATACTCATCTAGAGAGAGAAGGGAACATGCAGTCACCCCTCTAATATCATGGAAAGGGACCTTTGGGGGCGGGTTTCTTGTTTTGGAATGATATCACGATTGGCAGCCGTACTGATTTCCGCATCTTCCCGTTCAGTCACTGGTGACCACTATTGTACCTAGGTTCTCTTGCCTCACGTACGTTTGTTTAGAGGTGCTGTGGTTCTGTACTTCCTCTTCATAGACTGCAACGCTACACTTCATCGCACATTGGCTGAAGCAGAGCTTTTGAAGAGGGAAGATATACAGTGCATGGATTGACCTGCAAGGTCCCCAGACCTAAATCTGATAGAACAGGTGCAGATCTTCTCTGAAACAGCACATGTCCAGCTGCCAACAACGATTCTGCAGCCGAAATCGGTTCTTCAGGAATGTGCCTCAGTCCTTCAACATTTCCTTAACAACGCTGTCCTCAGGATGAAAAGACGGCAGTCAGCGATGATCATATCCCCTTCTAAAGACTCGATTTTTATTCCAGGCGCATGTCACATGGACGTTTCTGTCTTTTCACTAGTTGTATTCGGAGTTATTTTTTTAAATAAAGTGTTTTTTTCCTGTTTTTTTTTTGTTCTTTGTTTGGATAGCTTTTGCCACTTGTCCCGTGTTCTCACATCTTGAGGATCTTATGGTATGGTTTTGGTCTATGTAGAACACTTCTGCATAACTTTCCTTTCAAAAACCGTCTCGTCGTTAAATTTTGTTCACCAGTGTATAATGGCATGTGATATGAGCCTATAGCATAAAATAGAAACAATTCTGAAAGGTTGCAAATTTTAACGGTCACCCATAAGGGTTTGTTAGGTATCTTTCGCTGTCGCTGAGTTCGCAGTCGACCAGTCTGCTGTCACACTTACTCCTTCTAACCTCTTTTTTTTGTCTTTTAGCTCTATTATTAAGCATTTCCTTCGCACTTTCCATGTATAGTTCAATAGCAAAATTACTAAAATTTTAAAAGCAGCATAGCAGTAAACGTTTAGAATTCTCAATTCAACATTAGGTGTTGGCATGCATTCTTCTCTTTTTTTAGCCCAAAAGAGCATTAGCTCAAAGGTCTTTTAGTCTCGAAACGGCATTTTGCGTCGGTTCACTATAAATGGCATATCACTTTTTAAATTGTTGCCATCAGATATTATCCCAAAATCACAAAATATTTAAAATCAGCATATCTTTAGAATTTCCGATAGAGAGTCTCTTGCGCAGGAGATAAAGATGTTTTTTCCCTTACAGTGTTGCTACACCTCGCTTTGAAATCGTTGAGTTTGTTAATAAAATTCCTTAAAATGTTACAAAATATTAAAAGGATAATAAAACAAATTCAAAATTCGGGCTTCCAGGTGCCCATATTCAAGTGAAGCACTACATTACACAAAATTTAATGTCAGTAGGTACCATTGTTTTTGTAATACGAAAAACATGTATACATTCATGCAGATTATTCATTATTTAATTTCTTTAAATATAATGCGATAAGATTAGGTGGCAGCCATTTGAAAAGTGATACGCCATTTATAGTGATTCATCCCAAAATGCCAATTCGAGACTAATACTGCATTCAGTACTAACATCCCTTTTGGGCTAATAAGAGCATATATTAGCATGGAATATAAATCTGAGCGTTTAATTACATGAATGAGGAATTCACGTCATGGTAAGTTCTTTGATCAGGTGCATGGCATACGGCCTTAGCTGGTAGTGGACCAGAAGTGTCTTCGTAACGAAGATTCTGCCAGTTGATGGTATTAAAAATTATAGCTTTTCTGAAGAATTTTTATATTTATCCTATGAGGGTAATTTTAGGAAGTTTTTCTTGTACAAGTTCTACCTGTTTTGTACTACAAGTAATCTTTGAACTAAAAATGATGAACAGTAATTTATCATAAATTGGGTTTGTTGAACTGAGATTTGATTGAGATTAACTGAGACGATAAGTCGTCTTTAGATGGGAGGAAAGTTAAGAACTAAAATATATAAGGTATTTTTCCCGCCTTCTTCGCATGCCTTCGTGGTGTAGTGGTCTGCATGCTCGATGCGTAACCGAGAGGTCCGTGGTTCGATTCCCGGCGAAGGCGTTGCTCATTTTTCATGTCTCCTGCTTGTAATTAACCTAATGTCTCTACAAATATTTCTTCCAACATTTTCTGTAATGCAATAGATAGACATCGTGCCATTAATCTGAGGGCCCCGGTTTCGAATCAGGGCGCGTTGAATCTCCTGCTCTACAACTGAATTTTAAATATATTTAATTTATTGTGAAGACATGCATACGTTTATGAAAGGTCTGTTTATAAAGACAGGCGCTGTTAGAAATATGCATTGGTTGTTGATTAATTATGTATAAAAAAGCACTGGAAAGTTGTTTTCTTAAGAAGTGGAGTACATTCTACATGATTTTTTTAAAGATAACTGGCTCGTTTTTACTTTACACATGGGAAAACTCAGACATTTTCTGTAGCCATTTCTTTCGAGTTTCGGGAAACGAACTCGAGACTAACCGCTAGTTTTTCGTATCTCTCTCTCAATCGCTGATGGTCTTGCTATGAAATTAAGATAGGTAATGGCTTTAAATAATAATAGATAATGCTGCTGATCAGCACGGGGCCAAAATAGCCACATACTGCAGATTCGTTTGAAACCCAATATTACTCTTCACAAATGGACACTTAAAACTTTTTTCGTCATGATTAAAAAAATTAATTTTCTTTAACTATTTTTATAACACTAATTATTATGTGATTCATTTTGATCCATGCTGTGTGTTGACCAACAGTGGCCGATGGTATTAACACTTAAACTCTGGTAGTATCTCGAGTGTCTACCCGGGGATTGAGTAAACTGCATGGGGTTTTCGTCGTTTTCCTCGAGAGTAACATGAATATGGATCAGTTTCCCTTAGAAAACGCTCGGCGAAGAACTTGACATCCTTTAAGGAGATAAGCTTCATATGTTTTGCCGTAATCAATTAAACATGAACAACAGCAATGTAATGGTGCATAATATAAAATTGCCCTTTTAAAATTAACATTGTGGAAAAAATAATACTTTTTTTTATTTTTAAATTAAATTACTTGACAAACTATATAAAAAAAATTCAGGCATTATATGTAAAAGAAAATTTTTAAACCTGTTAAATAAAATATTGCATGTAACCCATGCAATTGAGATATATTTTAATCATCAGAGAATAAAAGTTTAAGGAGAATTTCTTATGTAATATTAATACTACAACAAACCTGTAAGAAACAAGGAAATTTTTATTCGCTCAAATCGTCACCTGTTTAAAAAGGTTGAGTGTCATTGGGTAATGCTTTAGATAATGCTTAGAATGTAAATCTAACTCAAACCATGCGATGTGCTAACCAGTTATGTTCCTCACTGTCTATTAAATCAACGCCGAACCCCTCCTACAAAATTCTAATGCCAGCCCCCACCTTCTTTGTCACATCGCTCCTCCCACCCTCTCTGGTATGAAAATGCACCACGGAGTAAGCACACTGTTCATTCTCTCCCCCCCCTCCATTATGTCCTCACAAAGAATTTTATCTCATTTTTTCCCGGATCTAACAAGAAATGTGTCCTGTTGCATTTAGCTTCAAAATTTTAGATCTTGTTTATCCGAATTTTCCCGAAACCCTCTTTGTTTATTTTTATTTTGTTTATTTAGAAATTTCGTATACATATGCGCAGGAGACAATGCGTGTGCGTGTCTGTGTATGTAATGTA
>KK115348.1:368796-390473 GCA_000611955.2 Stegodyphus mimosarum
TCATGGAATAAAATAAATAAATAAAATAAAATAAAAATAAAACACTTTTAGCGCCTTTACTCAATATCAGTACGCGTTTGCTCTGACGCCTTGGTTGCGAGATTAACGCGCAAAAAGGGATTTCGGCGCGTGTTTTTGCGTTTGTTCATATATAGCACTTTATTTATTTTGCGCGTTTTTTTTACGTTTTTTTGCCGTAGCGCCTGTTCCTCCGGCTGTTACGAGAGAAGCTAGGCAACACTATGCCTTGTACTTATTATTTGATCTCGAAGAAAAACGGTTTTGCAAATTGGCGCCAAAATGAGATCTGGTCTAGACCATTTTTAGTTCCGAACTCTCTGCTTCCCCCTGCCCATCCACCAACCCCTCTCCACTTCACCGTTTTTCGCTTTTCTCTTTTCTCCGGCTCGCGCGCGCGCGCGTTTTTAATAATTTTCTCCATCTTCGTAACTCCGGCAGAATTGTGCGATTGTTAGATACCAAGGATGTCAGGGAAAAATCAAAGGAAAAAGCTGAATTTTAGCTAAACAAGTCATAGTGAATATAGATGTATCTGCCACGGTTTTCCGACCCCCTTTCCCTTTTTCTCTCTCTGACAAAATCTGAATTTTAGGGATTCTAATAAGCTTCGTTTCGGAATCCAAATAAGTCCGTTCCATTACTTCGAACGAAGGCATTCCCAGGGCTCATAACGTAGAATGTAATTATTTTCGGATAAGTATAAAGACTCAAAGAGGAAATACGGCAGTTGAAACTTAAATAAAAGTTGAAATAGGAACTGGGATGTTTAAGCAAATTGGGGATGAAAAGGGCTTTAGTTATTTATGTCATGAAAGAGAACGTTGAATTTACTCAATTATTTACAGCAAAATGTGTGGCTGTTTCTGAAAAATTCATGCAATCCATTTTGTTTAGTTACGAACTATTACAGAGGTTTGGCAATGAAATTTAAGCAACCTGATTTTTCCGCAGCTGATCCGGAAGAGACAGTTTTAGTAACTTGAAAAACTGAGGAAAAACAATTATATCTGTAGATTTTAGATTACAAATTTTAATACTTGGAAGAGCTATTAATTTCGAAATTAATATTTGTTCGGCGTGTTATTTTACCTTAATTACTTGGAAGAAATGTTCTACCACCTCGAAACATTTGTGATTTTAAAGACTGCGTACGATAACTATTAACACATTTGGGAGTCTTCTGAAATTAAGCACTCTGAACACTAAAATTCAATGTTTTGAACTAGTAGTCATTTAGCAACGTTAAATAAGTAACCTGATTTTACCGAATCCAGTCAAACACAAAGCAGTTTTGATAACGTGAAAAAAGAAAACAGGAAAAATTTCAATCAGAGAACTTCAGATTTTGTAATTTGAGGCATTCTTGCATATTTTGTAATGTGAGGTCTTCTTTCAACAATCAGAATTTGCAGATTTTGGAATATGAGGTCTTTTAACACCTCCAAAAATTCATGCAGTCTATTTTAAACACTGCACACATTTGCTGACATAACTCTTAACACACATTTGGCAGTCTTCTGAAATTAAACACTCTGAACACTAAAATTCAGCGTTCTACACTAGTAGTCATTTAGCAACGTTAAATAAGTAACCTGGTTTTTCCGAATCCAGTCAGACACAAAGCAATTTTGATATTTTGAGAAAAAGGAAAATTAAAAAAAATTTCAATCTGAAGACTTCAGATTTTGTAATCTGAGGTCTTCTTTCAGTAACCCGAATTTGCAGATTTTGGAATCTGAGGTCTTCTTGCAGTAATCAAAGTTTATAGATTTTGTAATCAAAGGTCTTGCAGTAATCAAAATTTGCAGATTTTGTAATCTGAGATCTTCATGCAGTAATCAAAATATGCAGATTTTTTAATATGTGGTCTTCTAACACCTCCAAAAATTCATGCAGTCCATTTTAAAGACTGCAAACCCCATTTGCATACATAACTCTTAACACACATTTGGCAGTATTCTAAAATTAAACACTCTGAACACTAAAACTCAAGGTTCTAGACTAGTAGTCATTTAGAAACGTTAAATAAGTAACTTGATTTTTCCAAATCCAGTCATACACAAAGCAATTTTGATAATCTGAAAAAAGCAAATGAAAAGATTGCAATCAGAAGACCTCAGATTTTGTAATCTGAGGATTTCTTGCAGTCATCAAAATTTGCAGATTTTGTAATCTGAGGCCTTCTGACACTTCGAAAAATTGGTGCTATCTCTTTCAAAAACTGTCTGCAGTAACTTAACACACATTTATTAGTCTTCAGAAATCGTATGTGCTGAAGACGCAAACTGAAAATTGCGAACCAGTTATCTAATAGTGTCAAATGTAAGCTGATTTTTTTCACATCCAGTTAGACTTTTGATGAGTTTAAAAAAACGAGGGTGTGGAATCAAGAAATTTGCAATCTAAAGACTTCAGATTTTATAATTTTCTAGCGCCTGGAAGAGGTAGCCTAACATCTAAAAAAATTCATGCAATTCGTTTTTAAAGTTTTTGTATTATCATAACTCTTAACAGAACATTTGGCTGTCGATTATGGTTAGATGTTTAGAAGACTAAAACTGGTCGTTCAGAAGTTTTAAATAACTAACTTGATTCTTTCCGTATTCAATACGGGATAAAATAATTTTGGTGACTTGAGAAAAAGCTAGAAATTTATTATCTGTTAATTTCAGGTAGCGCCTCAATGAGCTAATTAATTCCCCAAGATAGAGTTTACCATTAAAAATTTCGAGAATTTAAAAAATATTAAAATGTTTAAAATGCGAAACATCACAAAAATTTTGAAAAAACTATTCTTTACCAATTAGGCTTGCTTAGGAGTTAGGAGCATCGTTTATTAGTTACAACAAAGCTGTTAACATTCCTAAAATTATGAGTTGGATATATTGCAGACAAATGTGTTTTAGTTTATATTAATTAGATACGTCAATAGAAAGAGTAAAATAAGGATTTAAATTATTAAAAAGTGCGTTTATTGTTTATTGTTTTGTCAGTTTATTAATCTGTAACAGACAGACCGAATTCAAAGGTAAATTAAAGATTTTATGCCACATTGCAATACTTTGAAAAGTGCTCATGCGCAAATACGCATGAAACGTAAATTATAAGCTTTACGTTTCGTGCAATGGCAGTAGCACTTGCCAAGGTTAGCTAACTGTGGCAGCACATTTTATGTGGCTAAAATTCGCTGGCGTTATAATGAAATCACTGACAACACCTTTAAAGAAGAAATCTGAAGAATAAAAATAAGAAAGGGAAACATTCACGTAACAAAAGAGATTCCAAAACTTGATCACGAATTTTTAATATTTATTCTAATTCCTTTTCTTGTCGCCAGAGACACAAAAATTTTACATCATTCCATTGCCACCCGTTAGAAAATTTTAAAACAATTCCCTCTTCCCAGCGTCACTTCCTTATGAGGCATAATATAATCAAATGGTGTGAAATGTTTCAGAAATTTCATGCATCATGTGGAAGCGATAACTAAAGGTGGGGAGGGAGAACCATTAATGCGGCGCTTCTGATGATTTACGATGATCATCTTGCACTTTTATGCAACATTTGCTTGGAATGCCCCATAGCGTATCTGAAGCTTCGTCGTTTGTTTAGTACAGTTTCGTGCGGACCACAGTCTTGTTACAGACATTTTAAATAATTCACTGGAATTCACTACCGAGAATATATGCATTTATGTGATAAATTTAACTTCCATATCATATTAAAAACTTATTGAGGTTTAAAGTAATACATAATGTTGTTCTTTTACCTTTTCTGGCTCATCAGTGACAGAGTGGACAAGAAGCACTGAATATTGGCAATTCGACCAGAAGTGCTGACTGTATGGACGGTTTCGTGCTTTTCTTCTTGTGCAGTATGAAAATGAGCTAGTGTTCCGTAGAAAGTCTCCCGTAAAGGCATCTCTCTCCTTAGTCAGATAGTCTGAGCGTGCTTTGCATGGTTTATGAATTCAACCCAATCTTTAGAAAAAGGAAAGATGACAACGTAAAATTTTCCGTAATTTTAGAGTACTGAGGTGTTCTAAATTTTCTCGAAGCCGAATCATAGAAGTTTTGCCGAATCGTCTATATTTAACGGTATCTTAGATTAAGCTTCGAATGTTCCCATTCTCAAATGCCACTGATGGTCTTTCGCGAAAGTCACATGATTATAAAATTCAAATGTCCTATCCCTATTAAATACGTTTGTTTAAAATCACAAATCTCTAAATTTTATATAATCGGTACCAATATCGATGAAAATTAGACGAGAAATTTCATTTATACACTATTGTTAAGAAATATTTCTTGTCATGCAGTGTTTCGTATGAAGAAAAAGCTTACGTTTCAGTGCAAGCTCCTAACTGTAAAAAATTCATCCTCATAAATTGATAAAAATTGTAAATAATTAAAGCTGATTTAAAATATCAGGGACAAAAAGTAATATTCTTTGAATTGGTCGAAACGGGAGTATCACTTGGAAACAACGCTGTCGCGAAAAGGAGTGGGGGAATTACGTTCTACCCCCTTTAACATTTCCTCAACTACTCATACTGCATTCCGATTGTCAGTGCAGTGAGACGAAATAAATTGTGAATTTAATATTCAACTTTCGACGTCTCTAGGTATGGGTGGAGAGATAGTTATGCCCCTAAAGAAAAGTTTGGAGTCAGAGTTTTCATATGCTTTCTCTCCTCATCCGTGTTTGTTTTTTCGCTTTTTTCACCCTCTGGCAGTTTCGTCTTTCTCGACATTATCATGTCTTTCGGTTTAGTACGGTGGCGGTAACGTAGTATACGCATGGGTGTAACAATGCATATGTGGATGACACGGATCCTGATTCGTTTTCAGTAGTAAATGAGAACGCACGCCATCAGAATTGAGATGAAGACCCTTCCCCAATTTCTGATAGGATACATGATGTTTAAAATTCCTTAAAATAAGGCTCCAGTTTCTCTTCGTGTCCATTATTCCGTGAAAATCCTTCTCGCTATGCTTGCACGTATCAAGAAACGTCCTTCGTTTTAATGCGGCAGACAGGATTCTTGAGAAAACAGCCTGCTTAGCTTCTTTCGTTAGGCTATTACAATATTGTGATTGTTACGAAATACTGTCTGGCGAAGGAAACATAGACAGAATCAAGAACTTGATAGTCGCTTACGCCTACAAGGCTCGAGCCTAGAGCCCGTATTTTAAAAGGTCTCCAAATCAACGCATAGTAGGTATATTACAAAAGATTCATCGTATTTCACAATCCTGTATTTCATAAAATAGTGCAAATAAAAGGATTAGTATTAGACAAAATGAAATAAAACTTTAATATATGAATGTTCGATGCACGCTTTTCCTATTACAAAATGCATGTCCAAGCGGTATTCCAATTCTTCCTCCAACCATATTTTAAGATTTTCCCGCCGATAATCAACCAAAGTAGCTGCAAATCTATTCTGGTGTTTCTCTTGTATTGATGGTAACGGGGGTATATAAACATTGTTTACAACATACCACGAAAGGAAAAAGCTTCGGCATGTGGTCGGCAAGCCTTTGCGATCATCTGAACAATGCTAAGTCATCATCCCAATGTCCACCATTCCGACTAGGTGGGGGCTCATTATTCAGATAGCGATTACTACACTGTGCCGCTAGAGTGGAGCCTTTGTTGTTAGAGTAGGAAATCTCCTCAGTCATCTTTCATTTTAGAAAATTTTCACAGTTGCGACGTATAAAGAGGTGACGTGTGCATCATAGCGTTCTCTAAGAAAAGAAGGGCCCGTATACGTTTTCCTTGAAATGGCAAAGAAAACGTTTATTCGTTTCTTTTCAACGACAGGCTAATAATTTCCTATGCCTCGAGTCCAAAGATTAAATCGGTTTACCATCCTACAAAAATTAAATGTCGTTTCTTCATTTTGCTTCATTTGACAGATGGGTGACAAAATCTCGTTTTACAATTCTTCGTGCATGAGACTAAAAAATTTGTATCGCCTGATAAACTCGTCTGTCATTAAATATTGCAACATCTGCAATTTATGCGTCTTCAATTGCAATCGTCGTCACTGAATCTTCCGAATGGCTGACTGCTGAATACCAGGCTCTTGATCATTGCGATTTGTTGACTTTTTATAGCCTATTAGCAAAACTTTAACTTTCTTCACTGCTTTTTTTAGAGACACTTAATCATCCGAGACTTATTGCCTTTTACATTGGCAAAGAGAGTTTTCGAACTGTCGATGCCATCTCAGAATGTTTGGATGGCTTACAAAATATGTGTCGCACTGCCTTCGAACGCCCGTCGCCCAGTAACAACGAAGAGACATTTTTCATGCTCTAAAAACAAAACGCAAATTTGGGATTTTGAAAATAAAACTCATATCTGTTACATGTTGTGTCAAATAAAATTTTTCTCGCATGTATTTTAAAATTCAAAGTATTTTTTCCCTTTAGGTTAATAACAAGAGCACGTGCTGTCCATAACCTGGAAGCTGCAAAACTTCAAAATCGGATGAATAATTTGAAATAACTCAGCTTAATTCCTCATAATCTTGTTTTTACCCATAAAAACAGAGAAAGTTAACACAGGGACCGCTGAAAGAGCGTTATGTGTACATATTGCCTTAAATTTCCTTAACTGGTGCCTCTGCGTTATCTCTTCCTATTTCACAACTAATATAATCTTTATATAAATTTTAAGCTGTCGCATAATATGACAAGCAACTAATAATGATCTTCCTTGCCAGTTCTAAGCAATAACCTTAAGTTCATGTTACAAGGTTAGTGTAATTAATTAAGATTTTGCTTCCAAATTGGAGTTTATGAAATGACACAAATGCAATGCGAAATGCGACACAACACTCATTCACTTGCTCCATCTCTTATCATTTCAGCTTCCTGATTTATAAATGGTCAAACTTTCACCATCAACTGTACACATTAAGGTCTTAAAAAACACTCGAAATGTGGATCTTTCAATCTGATAAGTGCCCTTATACCACAAAAGCACGCACTGGGGAAATGTAATACTTCTTTATATTCACCTCCACTTAGGTAAATGGGCAAAGGCACTAGTTACTCCTGTGGATATTAATCCGCAATAGCGCTGTTTTAAGCAATATCCGCAGAATATTTGAAATTGATACGTAATGAGCGGCATGTTATACAGCAGAATAGCAGATATTTAGAACTGCAGTCATCCAGATTATAGATATTAGTTTAGCAACTAATCGAACTGCATGTATTCGGAATTATACTTATAGAACTGAAACTATATTATTTTCGATTTGAGTTGCAATTATCCGGACTCTCTATTTTTAGAACGGCAACTATCTAGACTGCCGATGTTTTAAATTGTAATTATTAAAGCGCAAGTATGCGGATCACTTTTTTTTTCCTGGTCATTATTACCTCAAGGAAAAGTAATTTAAATTTATTTGCATGTTTTTAAATTTTTCTTTTATTTTATGCAGAAAGATAATATATAGAATGCATACATATTTTAAAGAGGTTATTAGGTATTTTCTCCATCCTTCCAACATACCTTCGTCTAGTAACAACAGCACACTCGACGCGAAACCCTAATGACACTACAGTGGCGCCCGAACTAAAAAAAGTGATGAACAATAATTCATCACTACCCGGATTTGGCGACTGGGTCTCCTAATCCCCAATCGTCCTTTAAAAGGGTAGAATATAAGATATTTAGTCCTTCTTTCTAGCATGCCTCCGTGGGGTAACGGTAGCACACTCGACGCATATTCGAGTCCGGACGAGGGCTTTGCTCATTTCTCATGTACTCTTGCTTCAAAACATTAATGACTCTACAAAATTATAACATTAATTTTAATGAATTTGTACAAGTACTTTAGTCTTTATTGTGAACTTCTTTATTTGGGGAAATAATTACGTGTTTAATTTTAACATAGTAACAATAAAAACAAGATTGCGTCTTTAATATTATCGTCTACGTAAGTAAAATAATGAGTCCATTGTTTTATTTCACTTAAAAAAATGGTATATATACTTAAATTTTTAAAAAATAATTAATACTTCTAAGACATGTTAATATTTATAGTTAATACCAAAACCCTTTCCATCACAAACGAAAACCGGAGTACGCTGCTTCAAATCGTTGGTCACAAAATTTTATACTTATCTCTTTGATAATATATAATAAGACTTTACTGGTTAGCGTAAAAAAAAATCTGATTAATAAGTTATACTGTTTGTACTTCTTACTAACATTTTTCAGCAAGTATAGAATGAAATAGGTTTCTACAAATCTGTAACAGACTGACTGCAAAATATCTCTAATGCCTCCCCCAGTGGCCGAGCGGTAAAATCGCTAAACACTGGTAGTTCCAAATTAGGTTCTATTCCCGGCGAACGGGCTGACTAGATAGGCGTTTTCGTAGTTTTCCCCATGTGTAACGCATATACGAACTAGTTTCCCTTAGAAAGTCCTCCAGGAAGGTATCCCTTCCTTTAGGCAGATAGCACTAGAGTACTTTGCCATCAACTAAAGCAAAATCAACTTTTTTTTTTACTGTATAATATCCTTTGCATCCAAAATAAATTCTGGGGGGGGTGAGGAAACTATAGTAATCAACACATTATAGTCCTAACAGTATTCAAAAGATATTTTTTTAATATTTTTATATTTTCCTGTTTGTATATTATTTTAATTTCATAGAAAAGAAATCAACGAAGCTTTTAAAATTTAATTATTTTTTCAACTGAATTTAGATTTTATTTTAAATATCAAAAGTTTAATTTTATAAGTAGGTAACACGGTAGATACCATCTTTATGTTACTCTTTTCTAATTATTTATTTATTTTTTTTTTGTCTCCAAAATTGTTATGTAAAATTTTCAGACTGCCAATTAATTTTGTCCGAGGGAAAACATTTTTTTTTTTTTTTGAAAAGCACCGATGCATTTTATTTTTTAAATTATGTTAGATTTTTGATATAGTGGAAAGCTAAATGTAAAGACGAAATTACCTTGCTTTATGGCAAGTATTTGATACTGTTATCCGGAGTTTTTAAATATCCCATAATTAGTTCATCTAATTAATAGATACAGACTGTAATTTCCATGGCTAGTCTGGATATTTCAAACCATACTGTTATGCGCTTTGGTTAGGGTAATTCTTATCGCGAGACAAAACAGCAAAATTCTTGGAATAAATAATGTGAAACCGCGAAACTTTGAGGCTTAGATATTGATACTAACTATATCGCGAATATGCGATGGAAGATTTACATTCCATTTCGGGGAGAAGGGAGGATATACCAGAAACGAAACTGTCACAGAAATAACTTGTGTATAATTAATAAAAGATGCGTTAAACGTATTTTAATTAAAATTTACATTTGTATATTAAATTCTGAAAAATTATTCAACATGTTAGTATTTTAGATCGAGATTTACACAATTGATTGAATGATATTTTTATACATTATATTTATACCTACCCAAATTTTCTTCATTAAATAACGCAGTTTCATAAAAGAATCATTAAATATTAAAATTGCTTATCAGCCTTGGCAATTAATCTTGGTCAATCAATTAATCTTTCAGAAATGGTTCTTTCCCGTATTCAAGAAGTTCAGCAAAATTTAAGGCAATTTACAATTCAGTCTTCCAGTTTCGAATTTGAAACTGCATTTCTTCGCAGTGTATTTTTGAAGAAACTTTAAAAGTAAGTAGCATAAAAATTATTTAAATGTAAAAACAACCTAACAATTACAATACAAATTCAGAATGATAGTAAATCTGAAATTCGCGGATTCGTTCGACATTTGCAAAAAAGTCTGATATTCTCAAAATCTTTAAAAATTATTCTAAAATTCGCAAAAATAATCACGGAAATTCGCACTGGAATAAAATTACCGCCCCAGCTTTGTAATGTCTTAAGTGCCTAAGCGCGCATTTGCCGATTTCTTCACTGCATATTTTGGCCAAATAAGTTCGTGATTTCCCGATTTAGTTGGTTGGGCTCATTATGGGTTCCCTACTCCTACTTCTATTCCAATTTTCTAGGGAAGGAAAAGGCGTGTCCCATCGAAATAAATGGAAGAGAAAAACTTTGTAACCAAATTTCATCCCCATATGGGTCAGAAGAGAATACATCATAGTGCTCTTAATCAATTTAGAGCCCAAGCACACATGAAACTGAGTGTGTACGGAATGCAATCTCTGCCACTGACAAGCACACGAGGGGTAATTACTGGCGTTTGGTGGTGCTCTTGTGCTTGTGCATTTTTCATCTGGCGCTTTTTACACGCGAAGGCGGTGCGAAAGAATAGATTTCGGCGGGCATCCGTGCGTCATAAATGGATAGGGGTTAGATCTTTTGAGATGTACGTATAAAAGATGAATCATCATTATTCATTTAAGCGAATATTCGGAAACGAAAGAAAGAAAATTCGAAAAGAAAATCTGCCTTTATCAGCGCCAAGTTACCTCTCCACGACCCGGTGGGATCCATCGGAATGAAATAAAAATTCGCCAAGTAAAAAGTAAAGCGGGAAGTAAAATTCGCCAAGTTAAAAGAAAAAAAAATCAAGGAAAGAATCTAAAGCATCTTCAGAAACAACAGGAGACCCAAGCGAGCGAAGCCGTACTAAAAGATTCTTAGAACATTAGTGATTTAAGTCAGTCCTAAACGCTCCGACTCTCGCTCATTCGTGACTTTTTATTCCGCATAGCATTTGCAAAATGCTTTCCAAATGGTAATCTGAGGAAAATATGAGGAGTCTACGAAAAATAATTCAGAGTACCACAACAATACTTGCATAATTGTAAAAAAGGCAAAGAGTCCCAAAAGCTATTTAATTTTATTTATAATTTTTGCCTCTAAGGCAGGTCTGGGCAAAATTGTTGGTCAAACCGTCAGATTGAAGATTTTTAAAAAAATGAAAATCTGAAAGGTTTAAAATTTTAAATTATGTCCAAAGGGGCGTTTTTTTAACATTTTGTGTGTTACCTTTATTTATTAAATATCATGTTCTTCACACTTAAACCATAAAATTCAGTTCTAAAGCAATATCGAAAAATAATTTTAAAATGAGTATATCTTTTTTTAGAATTTCCGATACACAGTCACGCGCGCTGAATATAAAAATCTTTTTTCTGTACAACCTTGCCATTTCTCGCTTTGAAATCCTTGAGTTTATTAATCAAAAGTTCGTTAAAGTTTTGCAAAATAGGAAATCGGTAATAAAGCAAATTCCAAATTTGAAATTTGGGCTTCCAGATAACATATTCGCAGGAGGATTACGTCATTCAAAATTGGATGCCTCTAGGTACCTTTGTTTTATCACCGTGCGAGAAACATACGTACATTTATGCAGATTCTTCATTGTTTAATTTCTTTAAATATAATGCAGGACGATAATATTTGGTGGCAACAATTCGAAAAGTGAAACAACGCTTTTAGTGAATCAACGCAAAACGCCCAAGCGAAATTAATAGTCCTTCTGGGCAAAGTGTCCCTTTGGACTAAAAAAATGGAAAAAAAAAAGTGGAAAGAAATAAAGTAGAATTTTTGGATATAAATTGTTATTTTCAGGAAATCTGAATTCTTACTTAAAAATCAATAAGTAATTAGACAATGATGATTAATTACGCAAATACATCTTTGACCATTTTTTTTTATTTGATGGGTTAATTATACAGTGGAGATTCTTAAAACTGCTTGTAAATGGTAATCTTGCTTGATCGCAAAACACTTTCATTGCAATTAATGATGAAAATTACTTACTCATAATAGAAAAAATTAGGTTCATGATAAAAAGGCTTGAGTTCGTAATTGAAGATAGAAATGGTTCAATATATTATTTCTCCCGCCTTCTTCGCATGCCTTCGTGGTGTAGTGGTCAGCACGCTCGACGCGTAACCGAGAGGTGCGTGGTTCGATTCCCGGCGAGGGCATTGCTCATTTTTCATCTCTCCTGCTTCTAAATGACGTAATGACTCTACAAGTGGCGCCCGAACTAAAAAGGGTGGGGGATGATGATTCTTCACCACCAGAATTTGGAAATTGAGTCCTCTGAACCCCAAACGCCCTTTAAAAAGGGGCAGCATATAAGGTATTACTCCCGCTTTCTTCGCATGCCTTCATGGTGTAGTGGTCAGCACGCTCGACGCGTTCACGAGAGGTCGTGGTTCGAGTCTCGGCGAAGGCGTTGCTCATTTTTCATTCCTTCTGCTTCTAAAAAAACTCCTAATGACTCTACAATATGATTGATAGAATTCATGATACAAAAAGTCAGGTTGATCCCAAAATTGGCAACGTTTCTCACCAAAATCTTTAAGTATGTCGAATTTGTCCGAATTAAGAGTATTAGAAAGTGTAACTGTACATAGCTGTGCAAATCTATTAATCTCAGGTTATAGCTCCCTTCTGTGTTCTTTCAGTTTCTTTAGAACGATCTAAGAAGGAACTGCGGTCTACAAAGTTCTGTCCTGATTTGGACAAAATAAGAATTTATAAAATAGTTCACAAGCTAACAAATCAAAAATGTGTCATAAATTGCTTATTTTACTCAACGAGGCATCAAGCGAATGAAAGAAAGATGACTATTATTCCCAAATTTCAGGAAAATGCGCCTTTGGGCTGCATGTGGTCCGCGGGTCGATGTTTAGCTGGGTCGGGTCTAAAATAAATTGACCTGAATTTTCTTACACTTAAGATAATATTTCTTATCCAAGGAAGTCTTCACATGGTTAATCCTTAATCTAGAAGTTTTCAAAACTGCGCAATTCTTAAAGGTTTTAGTGACAGTAACACGTATTTTGCAAGCTTTAGAATGTTAAAAAAATCGAATGCTTACTATTTTAAACGTTAAAAATATTTTCGCATAGATATCGAAAACAACTTGCATAAAATCATTCTGAATGCGTGGCTTCTCTTACATTCGCGGTAATGGAATGGTTAAGCTGTTTAAGGAATGCGCAGCTCTTTTGAGCGATACCGCAATCACCGCTCTTTTTTTTTAGAGAAAATCATCACAAATTTGGTTGAAAGGTTTTGAAAAAAATGGTAACAAGACTGGGAAATAGAGATATGGAAGAAAAATGCTTAAAATGTTAACAGAAGTGTCGGAATCTCGTTTACGGTCAGATCTTCATTTGACTCAAACTACAAGAAGATACGAAATCTTTCTACTGTCTGTGAATGGTTTCTTCAAAGTGTATGTACGATGTAAATGTGGAAACCTAGATGAGAAGGCAGGTATTAATTGTATTTGAAAATGTCGAATTACTTTGGCAATAAGTAGGAAGTTACTCGATAAAACCTCTTCTAGTAAAAATACATTATTCTTTACATTTCCAAAATATTGTACTGCTGTACAACGATTAATGGAGCTCATTACTATGAGATATTATTACATATATGTCTAATTCTGAGGGATATTAATCCCTAAACTTCCCTTTATTGTATCAACAATATTTAGTGAAATGTGGTATCTTACAACGTATAGCTTGTGCGTGCTATGCATTTTTTGTTATAAATTTTATTCTCTTTCTCTCTTTTCTGATGCTGTATATTTTTATAATGGTAAATTTCATTGCACTGTTATTTCCTGTATCACAAAAGTCAAATTTGGTATTTTGCGGATGCCACTGCATCTCTCCCTTCCTCAAAGGATGAATTTTGTGTTTTTTCTTCTTGAACCATTTGGCTGTTTTATGTTGCTTTTGTGCCCAATATGCTAATTGCAAAGGGACAGACATTAATATTTCATAGTTAATTAGTAAATTAGTGTTTGATTATAAGCACATCAAAACAACCAAGCGCTCAAAAACCAATGCTTTTAAAAGATCCCTCCGAATACTTATCTTTACTGGAAGTACTTTTTTCAATAATTTTCTTGTGTTTCTTTCTGTTGCTCCTTTTTTAAATCGGCTGGGTGAATTTTTTTTTTGCATATGGAATAATGGATGCATTTCGTGATTATCAAAATCTCGATCCATTTAGCATCAGTTTTTATTTTATATTCAGGTCATTACTCAGCTTTTAAGTTGTTAATCATCTTTCAAAATGTAGTTTTTTGTTGGGCACTTCAGAAACCAAAATATTTTTTTACAAAAGTTATATTTTACTTCGTAGTTTTTTAATATATTTTTCAAAGCGACCCATTTAAAATACTTAAGATGATTTAACAGCAACGTCTTTTTCATAAATGAAGCATTGAAATACGGGATTAAAAATTCTTTTAGAACGGTTCTTTGTGTGTGACATTTCTAGAACGTATATTGATACCCACAGTTATCTAATTACTGAACATATTCGTGTTCTGATCCCACAAAAGCACCTCTACGATTATCAACGATTCATATAAATTATTTATAAGATATGTAAAAATAGTGGACAAAAGACAAATTTTGAGATTTGTTGCTAGCTTCTCTAAAGAAGATAATTAATCACATAGACTGGCGAACTGCCGGGAGTCATGTTGACTTCAAAAGGAATATTATGGGAAAGGAATTTTGACTGAAATTTGTTTTTACTGAATCGAATTCGCGAAATTGTGGTCCCCTAGCGGTCAGCTTCATTGTTGAGGGATAGAAATGCGCTCTTTAAAATTAAAAAATTAAATTTTAGTGTTATTTATCCAAAGGGGAGATTTGCCCAAAAGGGCTATTAATTTCGTTTTGGAATTTTGCGTCGTCCACTATAAATCGGCGTTTCACTTTTCAAATTGATGCCACCAAATATTAGAACCCTGCATTATATTTAGAGAAATTAAATAATGAAGAATCTGCATAAATATATGTATGTTTCTCGCATTGTGAAATAACAGCGGTACCTAGAGCCATCAAATTTTGAATAACGTAGTCCTCCACACGGTTACTTGGAAGCCCGAATTTTGAATTTCGGATTTGTTTTATAACCTATTCCTTATTTTGTAAACTTTCAACGTATTTTTGAGTAGCATACTCACTGATTTTAAAGCGAGCAACGGCAACACTGTAACCCCCCCCCCAAAAAAAACATTTTGGTCTCCATCACGCGAGACTGTGTATCGGAAAATCTAAAGATGTGCTCTTCTTAAATATTTTGTGATATTGCTGTTGAATTAAATTTTATGGTTTAAGTACGAAGAATATGATCTTCAATAAATAAAGGTAACACACAACGCGTTAAAAAAAACATCCCTTTTGGCGCAATATAAGATCTAAAAGATTTCAGATTTTTTAGTATAATTTTAAAAAATATTATGCGAGCTAATTGCCAGAATTCGGGAAAAAGCATATGATACGAAAGAGGTTCTTGAACTTGGAGTTTAAGAAACGCTGATTCAGAGCTTTCGAAATTAATTATATTAAAGGTAGCAAAATGCACGAAGGCAAACAATATTTGAAATTCATTAACACATTTCTTGTAATAGTATCGTAGTAAATTTTCTCATTCTTTAATTGATTTCATTAAAGAAATCGAAACAAGCCTAACGGCAACGGCGTTTTATAAATTTCTGAATGTAGCTTTTATCAAAGTGAATGTGTAAAAAAAAGAAACTAAATGAAAAATTATTGCAAGTAAGGATTAATGAACACCATTGAAGCATGAAATACTTTTTTGCAATTTGTTTGTATGTTCTTCATTCCAATCGCTTCAAAATTCGTTTAAAGATATTTAGCTATTTTTTTTTCATTTCATTTAGCTGATATCAAGTCGGTATGGTTTTCAGTATTGCGTTCGCTACTTTTGTTTGGATTTGAAATGTAGAAACTGCATTAATTAATGCCATCGGGATTGACTGAATAATATTTTTATCGTTTCGGCTGCATTTATTTCGTTTTTTATTAAGTTTAAATTTCGAGAGCCTTGAAATATTATTTTCGCTTTAAACTATCCTTGATGCTTTGAAGAGAGTCATTTAGAATCTAAAAGATTCCAAACTTTTCAGTGCCAGCTAAAAAATTTTTCTCGAGTCAGAATTAATTCTAAGCGATTCTGAACAATCTTTGATCGTAAAAACGATTAGTAATTTGAAAATATTACACTTGAAATTATCTGTTAATTCAAGTAGAATATAATTAGAGAATGATTCATGTACTGAAAACGATTGATTTGAGCTATAAGGAGGATCTTTATAAGGAAACAACCAGCCAAAAGGTATCAAATTCATGTGTCCAAAATTATAAATAAAATTAAAAATTTGGAGTAATTTGTGGCATTTGTTTCAGTTCCGGATGGGTCGGCACTTGCAGCTTAATGCATTTTTTGGAAATACCCAATGCTCTTCAGTCATTTAACCGTCTCATCTAGGAGAATGTTGCCTAGGGTACACCGTATAGGGCGGCCGAATTTTACCTCTTGAGAAAGAGAAAATTCTGTTCTAGTTTTGATTTATAACATCTCAGAAGATTAACTCGAGAGTCTCCTACCCCACTTCCGATAACCGCAAAATCTCTCGAGAGGACTTTCTCGGCAGTATTTGAAGTCCCCCCCCCCAATGTCGCATTGTCACTATACACTTACAAACATACTAGCCTTTTCCATGTTCGAACCTGAGTCCAGTGATACGGTAGCCAGCATCATTAACTACTGTACCGAAATGTTCCAACACTTCAATTACTTTTCGTAGAATAACTCTGAAAAAGTCTAGCTTGGTGTAACTAACTAAGAGGTAATTAAAATAAATAAATAAAATATACATATTTCTAAATATTTTTTATTCTTCATTTTTAATATTTAAATTTATCATGTACTGGGAAATTAAAAATTCGTAAACTTAAAAAAAAAGGATATTTCAGTTTGTTTTCCAATGCATAATGCCACAATTACTTTGATGCTTGACAGCGTGGACAGACGTATATATAACAACGCATTGTATAAATTATGTAAAAAAATAATATTATCGAGTTAACTGCATGAAATTTTCAGCTAACACTTGCCATCTTTCACATTTAAAATTTTAACATGTAAAGCAATAGAAACACAAGTCAAAGGAAGGCTCAAGCTTCGATGGTTGGACTGCATCAATATTGACTTTAACATGGTTCAAATTACTAACTGAGAGTAGGAAGGGAGTTGAGAGAACTCTGGCAAGATCCGTGATACACCCTGGGGTGCCATGCGAATTGAACAAGTAACGCAGTTAGCTGGGAAATTCATAGAATCACGAGTAATTTTTCCCTAGGGAATTTTATTATGTAATATTTTAGTTGCAGTTATGTTCATAAATGGATAGGTTCGCTGCATTCATAAAAGAATACGAAAAATGTCTTACTAAATGAAGAATATGGCAGTCGTCATTTTGAAGACGTACGAACAGCAGAAATAACGTTATAACCGAGACCCCTTAATAACTAAGAGTTGATAGCGACGTTTACATCGCCAGTACGGATGGAGAACTTGTGGATTTCATGTAGCCCCAATTAAACAATTACCCAGGATCGTAAGTTAAGATATCTGTATGACCATTTATGCAGAAAGAGATGCTCTATTATTTCAATACTAGCCCCTCTCAATGTGACAATATTTAGTGCTTGCTTAATGTTTGTGACATAATACTGGTTTTTCATGGTAGTAACTCAAATGCAAAGCCAGATATTCAGGACTAAATTACAATGGGTCAACCAGCGATCGAGCTGTAAACTCGCTGAACACTGGTAGTTCGACATGGGTTCGAATCCGTCGAACGCATTGCCTGTAGAGTTGGTTTCGTGGTTCATGTGTATCGTAGCTGTGAGCCAATTTCTTTAAAAAGTCCTCTATGAAGGCATCCCTTGCAGTACGCAGATTGCCCTCGAGTCGCTTTACCTTAATCTAGAGAACTATGCCTTCTGGTGAACATATCTTATTTTGTTAAAAATTTACATAATAAAATTTCTTTAAAAAACCCTTAATTTAATACCTGACTATACGTTGCAAATTCACCAAAGTATTTTTTTTAAATCATCTTACATCCAAGTGACAATTTGTAAAAATGCTGGCCGAGCTATAATATATGTATATAAACAGTTATATAATAATTAGGACAAAAATAATAATTGCAAAAGAAGAAAAAATTAACAAATGAATCAAAATTGAGTGATTTAATACTTTAAAATAATATTAAAATATTTTTTTTCATAAAGTTTAAAAAAACTTTGTAAATTTTTTTTAATTTTTTAAAATGAAAAGCAATTTGTAAATTAATTATTCGTTGTTCGCTGTTATGTTTAGCTACATAAGAGTATAATTAATTAAAATATTCAACAAAAATAATTAAGGAGTTCTGAATACAAATGCCGCTGAATCAGGATAGTGGTTAGCGACGCTGACTGCCGTATTAAAGGGCCCGGGTTCGAATCCCGAGAAGGCATACATGTTTGTAAACGTATAGTGCCTGCGCGGCATGGGGGAACTTGAAATATGCGGCGAGCCGAAAATTCTGTCGAGAGGTTGTGGTAGAGAGGTGGGAGATCCTCGGACTCGTCCACCCCGGGTGTGCTGTCCATCAAAATTAAGGACAGAACTTAGCAGTCACCTGTATGGTGCTCGAGACTCTTGCCAACTACAGGAGCAATCTTGCACTCCTTACGACGATGAATTTCGTGGGCTTGTTCTGATTTCGCTGTCAGGCAAGGGAGATATGTCATAACACACGAATACACGTTTCGTCCTTTTTGACCATTTGAGAGAAAAAAATATATACGTGCAGTCAGATTAAAAAGTTAAAAAATATTATTAAGAACTGCTTTTCATGCTTTTCAATTGCTTAGTTTATTAATCAAAAACAAATAGGTTGTGTTTGAAATAAAAATTAAATATATTCGCTGTACCCGAATCCGAACATGTTGGCGCGTGGAAGATAAAAGCATTTTATTTCTGGCAGGGGCAACACAGTATTTTATGGTCGATTTTGTCGATCAAATTTGAATGATAAATATCTTACACTTTGCAAAATGGCAAAACAATCGCGAACCTAAAATAAAAGTATTTTATTTCTAGCAGTGACTAAACATCATTTTTAAATTATGTTTATAGTGTTTTTAAATAAATGAATTTGTTAATCAGAAAACTTATTAAATTGACGTAAAAATATGAAGTAAAGGAAAACCAAATACGAAATTGAAAACTGAACTTCAAGACATACGTGTTAAGTGGAGCTCTGCGTTATGTTCAAAATTTTGAGACTTTAATTGCTGCCGTTTTTCCACAGTGCGAAGAAGAAACTTACGTACATATATACGTGCGTATATTTGCTTCACTATTTAACAATATAGAAATTTTTGTCATTCCTATAATTAATAAAGATCATATTCATATTCAGGACGGCGCCCTTTGGTGGGCATAACTATAGTTAAAACTTTACCTATTAAAATGTTATTAAAAAAAGTTCTGTTCTAACTGAATTGATATCTTTTGTAAATTCACTGAAATACAAACATTTTGAAAACTTACTGAATTTTAGATTATTTTGTATATAACTGATAATTTTTATAAATATTTACATCATTCGTATAATTTATGAAAAGCATTTCTAACGCCGTGTTTAATATTCTTAACTGTAGAATAATCATTCAACTCTGTCTCTAAGTATCGAGCTAGCTGCATTTTATAAATTCGTATACGTTTATAAAAATTCTATTTATTCGCTTAGTTATATGCGCTGTGAAAGCATTTCTTACGATTCGAATCTGTTCGGTAAAGATTACATTTTCTGAGTTTCGATAAGTATTATAATCTGTGTGTTTGGTTAAATGCTGCAATATGCGAGTTTGGGTAATTGCTTCAATATGCCAAAAACACAGGCAGAAGAAAAACCTTAACTCAAAAGTTTATTAAAAGCTATATCTTTTAGTATTTAATACAACTTAGCCACCGCTATTTGCGGAAGAAGTACCGATATTTAAATATGTACAGCACGCCAATTAACGTTTTCATTTGTGGTATTTCTTGAGGTTTTCCATGTGAGGTGTCCTCTTGCCAGGGTCACCCGGGGTGCTGGTAATAGCGTGACGAAATTCACACTGACACCAACCTATCGCCCAGTATCAAAGTATCAAGTAACTTTAATATGTAATAACGCTGGCTCAGTCAACTCAAAAAACTTAGAAAAAAAAGTTCATTAAATTTAATAGTCCGTTCTGCTTCATGACAATAGGCAATCGCAGAATTCCATTTACGTCAGCAAGTTTTTAACGAAAAACAGCGTCACAATTCTCATCCGTTGGATTATTCTTCAGAATTGGCACCGGCAGATTACTTTCTTATCGTACATTGAGGTCTCACATCACAGGTCAATATTTATTAGCTCTGAAAAGATTCAGAAGACCAGTAGTCCAAAAGACTACGTCAAGCCGCTCTATGAACATGCAAATAATGTATAAACTTCCAAGGCTGTGTATTGAAGACTGAGAAATAACGCTGTTCTTTCCTTCAACTTTCTATTTTGTCCCAATTTAGTTTATAACTTTGCAGATGCACTATGTAAAAAACATTCTGTGGAACAGAAAGTGAACGAAATATTATTTTCTTAATTTTTTAGAACTACCATAAAAATTAATCGGTACTTTTTCTGATACATTTCATTGTAAATTCACAAATTGAGATGTATAACTATTCTCATTTGCTTTTCCTCGTAAAGTGCCCTTAGTTTTATAATAGCCATTTTTGAACCTCAACGTCGCATAGATATGAAATTTGCAAAAAATTAATACTTGTATTCTCTGCTCTTTGTCTAAATCTTAGGCATTTCTGTTGCAATGAATTCCTAAATTTCGGCAGTGGTATGGATATAAATTAAGCTGGAGTTTTATGCATGTAAACTGAGTATTTTGGAATATGATGAAGTAATTATAATTGTGTTTCTTCTATAGAATTAAAAATAGGAAATAGTTTATATGCACGTCTGCAGTTTAGAGCACTAAAAAGTATTTGTCAAAATAGTGAGCTAAACATCTTTTTAAGAACATATATATATATATATATATTGTCCATAATTAAGTGTTACAAAATTGGAACGAAGTCCATTTGTTCTTCTTCACTTGCTTCTCTCTTCCAAAGAATTTTTAGAGGGAGGGAGAATTGCTAAAACATTATCAACGAGTTGGATCAAACAACTTTCACTACTTTGCAGATACTTATTCAAAAATTCAGTGCCCCCAAAATAATGCGAATCATGTTTATAACTTTCAACATGAAGTCTGCATCCAAATGCGATGAAATATTCACATACCCTAGTGTGAATTTCTTTCGCGACATAAAACAGATTTCTTGTCGTTCAAAAATACGATGCATTTCAAAGTCTGCGAATATTTTTACCTTAGGAAAGTATCGATTATTAGTCTAAAACAGAGAACCATATATTCAATTTTTATAACAGGACATACTTTACTGAAAATATACTATACGTAAGTGATCAGGTGAGTTAAGATACTGGTAGTTCTTCCCGGATGTGTTCCTTGTATACGTTTTCGTGGTTTCCGTCTTCTGTAACGAATGTAAGAGCCAGATATTTTCATAAAGTCTTCCATGAAGCCATCCCTTCCTAGGCAGAAAACCCTTACCAGGTTTATCTGTAATCACTAAACTGCCAATCTTAGGGATTTTGGAAATGCAAGTACAACCAACAGAGAGAAGAAGCATTTACTCAAAGAAGCATTTACTCAAAGAGAGTAAATGCTTCTTTGAGAAAAAATAATACTCGTGTTATTGAA
>KK115348.1:392761-422260 GCA_000611955.2 Stegodyphus mimosarum
TTAGAAAAATTGTGTTTTTCTCTACACAAATTTATTATTTACCCCCAAAATAAAGTTACATTTAAAGTTTTACTGACATTTTTTTAGTATTATTCTTTTTCATTAATATCTATTAAACGGAAAATGTAGCTACTACACCTAGAAAATTTTTGTTTAGATTTTTATTTTAGAACGTTCCTGTTTAAAAGCTTTATTATTCATTATTAATACAATATTAAGCAACTGTTGACTAATTATTTTGAATTTTTTTATTCATTTAAATATTTTTGATTTCTTTAGTTTCTGCTCAAGGAAATTTTAAAAAAGTCTGATGTACCAAAAATGTGGGTTTACAGCAAATAATACCTACCATATTTTAATCGCAAAAAATTTCGGATATCATGTTTCAACAGAAATGCCCATTTTTATCGTTCCAGAACCCATCTGGACGATTTTTTTGCGTGACGTCTGTACGTACGGACAGAATGTTTTCAAACGTATTGTAACATCGATTTAAAGTGGATTCAACGGGGGGAGTTGTGACGTGTGTACGTACGTTCGTACGTACGCATATATGTATATATTTCGCATAACTCAAAAACGATTAGCCGTAGAGCGTTGAAATTTTGTGCAGGGGTCTTCTATAACATTTAGTTGTGATTTTCTTTCATTGCAAACGGCAGAACCAAACGTGTATATGTATCTATGTATGCTGTTTTGTAACTGATCTCTTAATTTGTCCTCAAACGTCTTCAATTACGCCGCTAAAGATGAGAAAAAAAATGTATTACTCGATAAATTGTTCTTGAATATCAGCGTGAATTTTGGGCGGAAAAGTGTGGAAATGTATAACTGTTTTACTAATTCCATTTTTTTTTGCCCTATGAAGATTTTATGTTTTTTGTAAAGTAGCCTGTGTTTTTTTTAAAGAAATTTTGTAATTTTTAAATGTGTTGGACCAGCATTTAAAGAAATAAGCCTGCAACAGCTTTTTTCGATTTGTACTTTATCTAATGTTTAGCATAAATTTGAGCTTTAAAACACTTTATGAATGGCACCGTTTTGGAGCTAGTGACGCTATTGTTTGCTTCTTTGTAATCACAGCTAAATCTAAACAACTTTTGTATTCTATTGAATTATGTCTGAATAGCTGAATATAGTTTTAATGATTCGTTGCAACACTGGAATCTTTAAGTAGTACCTATGATGAGCGTTAATTGAATTTATGCCGGTAATAGTCTTTTGTCATTTTCCATAATAAAGGTTATGAATGCTTTTATAAATGACAGTTAATAAAATTGTTCCTGTTAATGTGTTTTTAAGTTTCGTGTGCTTCTGAATTTCATTTTGTGTGTTTTATAGTCTTTCGGTATTTGCGCTGTCTGTTTGTAATCACTAGTGAGTAAATTTTTATTAACAACTCTTGCTAGGGAGGAAAAATTGCTTCAAATTTTAACTAAGGTCGTGATGTATAGTTCTTCTTTGAAATTCCTTGCTTTGATTTGTGTTCGTTATTTAATTTACTTTATGAATTTTAATTTACTAAAATTCGATATTTCTATTTTTCGGTTTAATTAATTCTAGTCAATAATAGAATCTGCCTGAAATTTCTTAGTATTACTATGATATTCATCTTATAAAAGCGGTCTTAAATATAATATGTTAAACTTAAATTTGTGAAGTTATTTTACAATGAAACTCGAAGATTGCTTCGTATAATCAAGCTTTTTTGTATTTTTCAGGTACTCTGCATAAAAGATAATTAAATAGCGTTAATACTAAAGTTTAGGTATCAGTGGATAAGTATGTTAACTTTTAACGTAAAATTCAATTGTTGGTTGATTGATTAACTAATTGATCTTGGTAAAGTGAGAGCTGTTCGTATCTGCCAAGGAGGGATGCGTTTACAATTGACTTTTGGGAGAATTAATTCGTACTCATGTTACACGATTTAGACCAATAAGGTACGATTTTTAAATATTAAACACCGCATGTATTAGGTTATGACTTCCAGAACCAATTCACATAACCGATTATAGTTATTTATCAAGAGTGAAGTATACCTACAATGAAACATTATGTAAGCCTGCTAGCTATAATGTTGAATGATATTTGACTTGAAGGTCATGCTGATTACATTATGCTTAACGTAAAATAGTTAAGATCCATTAAATATGTCTATGAGTCCTCAATATACTATTTCTGTTATGTGTTTCCAACAATATAGCATGTTTCATGAAACGGGCCTATAAGTTCCTGATCTGATGTAAAACAATTAAATATTATTCTTTAGATCATAGAATATGTTCCTGTTACCTGATTTTCTTTCTTTCTTCCCCACTGAAAAGTGGTTGGCTACGTTCCTTTAATATGTTAATACTTTGTGTTATGAAACATGAAGAAATTGGGTTATGTAAAGAATACTTCATATGCAACAATTAAATCTTGAGCTTCTGGCAATTATATTTTTACTATTCAACATTCTGTTATGCAAAAATTTTTTCAAGAAATGAAGGAATATTTACATAACAGGATGCTTCAAGTTTCATTATACAAGGTTTTAATAAATTATAGGAACATAATTATAAGTCTATAATAAATTATAGGATGCTATGTAATAAAAAGGCCAGACTTGTCCAGAGGCTCAAGATTTAATTATTTTGCTTGAATTAATCTTTAGTAGCAAGATGCTGGACAACAAAAATATGATTGCCAAAAGCCTCAAATTAAATTATTGTATTACACAGTTTATTCCTGCAAGAGGCCGCTTTTGAGAAATGTGTATGTTAAATCTCTTTCAAACCCGAATTTTTCCTGGATGTGAAAAAAGTAGTGGTACTGCTTAAAGCGAAAAATTAGATGTCTTTTAAAAAATATAGCTAACAATGTCCCTGACACTGAAGCCATCCACTGAGATCAACACCCAATCTCAGGAATATAAAAAAATTGCTAATGGTAAAACATCACTAACTACCAGTATCATGTCCATTCCAGAGGACGTGAGGTCTGAAAAGAGTAAATGAATATACAATCGCATTTAACGATATAGGTTGTGAAATATGTTGGACAATCCATTGGTAAGTAACACATCTGCGTTCAACTGAGATTTAATTGCCTATTGAAAACTTTTCTTGAATAGCGTGTCTAAACGTTGCAGCTAACTATATAAGCATAAAATTTCCTAAAATGTGGTGTACGGTTGGTGGGATGTGACGATTTGTACCACTCTTCCACCAAAATGCCGGATTTAAGCAGGCTCTGGATGGATGGTTGAAGCACGGAGTGTGTGCGCGGGGGAGGGGGCAATCCTCTCTAGTAATTAATGAGGCAGGGCGGGGGCCTGCATAATGCAGTCAAAAGGCCGCACTTCCCCCTCAGGAGGAAGATGAAGAAATGATCCGTGGAGAAGAGAAAGATGTTGAATTCCGAGAGGAATCTTCTCCTTGCTCGTGAGAGGAGAGCGTGCATTGCACCATGCCATTTGCATCCCTCGCTCCTCTCGTGGGTTTGCTTGCTACTGCCATCCCCCCTTGTGGCCCCCTTCTTCGCTGGAGGGGGACAAGGACCAGCTGCCACCAGCCAGGAATCGGTAGCCCCGGTGGAAGATGCCCTTTTCTCAAGATGGCGGCCATCATTAGGGCCATTGACGGCATTCGGGGCCACGACTTTTCTTTCTTTTTCTTGCATATTTTTTTCCCTTCATAGCTACATTTCTGAACCCCCTCCTGTGAGAGCAGTTTTTTTCCCTTCTTTCCATGTTTTCTTTCTTTCGATTTTCTTGGAAATGGTTTTCGTTTCCTTCTTGCGCATTGACTTTGCATAAGATGGGGGACTGAACACAAATACCGTTGGACTTCTCGGATGACAAGGGATGCCGTTTCGATTTAAACGATTCTTGAAAAGGGGAAACAACACGAGTGTGGAGGTATCGGAGATTCGCCCCCCCCCGCCCTCCTGCTTTTCATTCCTACCTCTGCCCTACCCAATTATTCTATTATTGCCTTGAAATTGCTTAAATCAAATTAAATTCCATTCTGCATGGATAATGATATATTGCTACATCTATCTTAATTGCAGTACTTCTTCGTTTTATCCGGAGAGGTAGACTTAAATCGGAGTTATACTGAAATGCAAGGTTTCCGCTGTGAAAAAAAAATCAGATACTTACACAGGAAAGAAAAATTAAGTTCCGATGCATTTAATAGTTAGCTGGAAGTAAAACTTATCATCTGCAATAAAATTCCAGCCACCATTTATCCGGAAATCCAGTTTCGGATAATCACTCGTTATTTTTTCGAAAACAAATAAATTTAAACTTCTTTTTAATTTATTTTCAGTTTTTGGTTGATTTAAATAAAATAAAAGAATTAATTTGAATTGAAATAATTTAAATCGGGGGCTCTTCAAACTGCTTTCTGCGGAACCCTGCGGCTCTGTGCAACTAAAAGTTCTGCTAATCAAAATTAAAATTCTAATGAATTTTTGAATACCATATGGCTTCAAAGTTTAACCTCTGAAATAATTAAGTGAAATATTATTAAATATAATAGCGATTTTATCTATTTGTTCCGTATTACTTAACATTGGTATATTTATGGAGCATTTTTAATATTTATTGTCCATGCCTGTGATGGCGTGGATTTCATACAAAAGATAAGCGTTTTATGGGTTCATTGGGTTGAAAAATTTGAATACCATTGATTTAGATGCATGTCTATGTACACAGAAGGACCAGCAATGTTCAACAAATATGTAACATACAAACATTAATGTATGCATTAATCTGAAAAAACCGTTGCAACAAATATTTCCCTCAAGTAGCAACACTTTTTATTTTCCCTGGACACCAAATTCGCAAACTGAAAACAATAAACACTTCGAAAGGTTTCTTTTAGAGGTTTAGCCGTTGTTGCCTATCTAGGCTGTTGGTCATCAGAGTCTTATTCATTGATAGTTGCAATGGGACCGTTCAGTGTTTCATACTGTAACAGTATTTGCCAAGGCACGTGGGTGATAAATGTATGGTAGCGTAGCGTACGGTCACATTCAAAAGGTTTTAGAAAAACCCTATAAGCATATCTCTAAAGTTATTTCTGCAATAGTATAATTTATTGCCATATCTTATTTAGATTTTTCTAAGTGATATTTCTGATGTCTTTTAGATCTTTTACGAACACAACAACACAGAATTTTAATGTAATTAAATTCCGTTAACTAGCTGGTAATGGAAGATAAAAGAGTTCAAATATTAATGGAATTGTATTCATCGTGAAAATGGTAAATTCATTTTCGTTGTTTTGATGCTGTTGTATGTAATTCAATTTATCCTTTTTAGTCCAAAGGGATTTAGTCCCGAAGGACTATTTCTTTCGTTTTGCGATTTTGCGTCGATTCACTCTGAATGCCCGTTTCACTTTTCAAATTGTTGCCACTAAATGTTATCGCTCTGCATTAAATTTTAAAAAATGAAAAATCTGCATAAATGTATGCATGTTTCTCGCATTGTGATAAAACCGAGAGGCATCGAATTTTGAATGACGTAATCCTACTGCGAATATGGGCATCTGGAAGCTCTAATTTTGAATTTGAAATTTGCTTTATTATCGATTTTATGTTTTGTAACATTTCAACGAATTTCTGATTAACAAACTAAATGATTTCAAAGCGAGCAACGGCAACACTGTACGGGAAAAAAAAAAAACATTTTTATCTCCAGCGCACGAGACTTACGGAAATTCTAAAGATATGTTCATTTTAAAATGATTTTGCGATATTAATTTTGAACTGAATTTTATGGTTTGAGTACGTAGTATATGATATTTAATAAAAAAAGGTAGCACACGAAACGTTAAAAAAATGCGTCTTTGGACGTAATTTAAAATCTGAAATCTTTCAGATTTTTTTTTTTAACTTGAATTCTCTCTTTGATTACGGCTCTGTATTTGGGTCAAATATTGAATTAATTTTTGCCTCCCTTCTATTCATCCGAATTTTTTTTAATATTTTTTACGTATGATGTATTAACAATGATATTTCACATAAACTTTTCCGGAATTCGATACACATTTTTTAAAAAATTCAGTATTGAATTGTTTTGACAAATGCTTGTGTAGTGCTCGAACTAATCATCGCACAGTTTCGAGCTTCAAACTATCAGATAAATGGAAAAAAAACTTCTAAACAAAATCTCTTTTTTAAGCAATTGTGGAGATTTTAACAATGATGAGTTTTTAAATCAAGATTCAGTCCTTCATTGTTTGTAGCTTCTTGATGAGATCGATGATGTGATGATGCGAATTCTAATTCAACAAATAATATAAAATGATCTGAAGTGATCTTACGCCATCAGATAGATCAAAAAAACCTTTGGGGAAAAAAAGAGATAATAAATACTTCATCGCTATGTTGGTCGCAAGGAACGATTCTCGTACTTTTAGGACAATGATCTTTTTTATTTATTTTTTTTAATTTATCGCTTTTCTGTATTTCATAGAATTCATTAAAAAATTAAGTTGCACGTGTTTTCAGTTTTTTTTTTCATTGGCAGGTTTCTGTTCCAATTTGGTTTAAATAAAATTACTTTACGTAAGTATTAAATATGTGAAATCATTCTTAAGTTTAACTTAGATTTGAATCAAACCCTATCCTAGCTTGCTTGGCTTGGATCCCTGTATTTGCTCGGACAAGAAAAGGAAGCGAATTTAATGGCATGAGACATAAAGGTATTGGAAACTTTCGCATATCGCCTCTATGTCTTATGAAATTCACAATTGTGTGGCGAACGAGGTGTTTAGATTTTAATTTAGATATCTTAATGAGCAGAGTCTTAATTTGTGGTGTTGGTGGTCTACAATGCATTGGTCTTCCAATGACTGTACACTTTGCTAACTAAGCATCTGTTGGAAAGGCGCAGCCTTTCGATCATTTAGCTATCTCATCATCAAAAACGTTAACTAGGGTGCACCACAAGGGATGACCTATTTTATGCCCTCGAAAAAGCGGGGAATTTCGTCCATGTGTAATGGAGAATACTCTAAGCAACGGATTCGAGGGTCCCCCATTCCTCTTTCTGTACTTTTCCCTATTTTTTTTTTTTTTTTTTTTTTTTTTTTTTTTTTTTATTTTGTTGTTGTTTTGTTTCAGCGTGTCCAGAAGACTTACGCCTGTACAATATTTTAAGTATTCTCTACCACAAAGCTACTATGCGCTTACAAACATCCATGCTCTGAGATTCAAACCTGGAACCAGTGTTATGAATATTTTAACGTTTTTGGCAGGGTGCAGCCGCTCTCATACCACCACTCCGAAAAAAAGTTTTAAAAAATTTCAAAATTGAATAAAATCACATTTTTGGTTATCACAGTCATATTCTCGGGTCGTATAAAATTAAACATAAAATCATATACTTCCCATATACTAAGTATGTTAGGACATTGGCAGAATTTTAAGAATCATCAGAATTGATAGCAAAGAAATAACAGTTACAAGAACGATTGCATTCAATTTGCTTTAATTTCTCATTTACAATTTCAGTTTAAAATGCACAATCTTTAGCAATTCCACAGTTTTAATTTTAGTCACGTATGGACAAGAATAGCTGAAAGAATTATTTTTTAGTGCCAGGTGCATTTAAATAAAGCCAAGTAACTTGGTTTTTTTATGGCTATATTATATATATGAGGCAGTAAAATAAATTAATATACCTAGAAGCGATTACTCTTGCTTACACTTATAGATTTATTTATTTATTACATTTGCCTGAATCCTCAGACATCATCTTCCATTACCCTGCGGAATACACCGCCTAAAGGTTTTCATACATTTTAGCGCCAGAATCAGTCAGTTCGCAATCTGCCTAGGGTGAAAGTTTTTAAGTCTTCAAGCTGTCCTGACCGATGCTCGCGTATTAAATATCGAGTTTCCTGTCTCCCTTGGGCATATTAATGAACTTCTGCGAGTTGCAAATCAGCATCAGCCCTAAAGTCACCGAAGAGGAAGAAATTAAACTTATTTCCTGAGGTTTTTGATGTCTCCAGGCTATTATGCGGGAAGTGTTACTTGGCGGTTGTACTTTCTGCCGTTACATATTTTTGAAATTTGATTATTAAGTAAGAATTTTAATAAAAAATATTGCTCTTATATCTATTATAGATTCAAATACAAGTTTGCAAACGTTCTTGCTAAAGTTTGCTGGAGAGTTCCGTTGACCTCAGTGCAGCTATAGTTGAAGAGTTTAGTTCCAAAAGACGTCAATGTTAACCGTAAATATAGTATTATACTTGCGCTACCATCTCTGGCAATAAATGTAATTTTGTGTAATTTTTGACTTGGCGTTTTTTGGTACTAACCTGTTTAGGTTTAAGTATGTTATTATTAGATACAGATATATATTATTAGCATATGTATATACAATTAGATATATGTTATATTTAGTTATTAAATATAGATATTATTAGCTAGATATGTATAATTGTTACCTACAACTATGCATATAATATATATTATTAAATACTGCATTTCAGACTAGATAAATTAGAAATATATAGAAAAATCCAGGCTTCTTCACACAGAATGCTAGTTATAAATAACTTTTATGACGGAAGGGTTTCAGTCAACTTTGAATAATTAGAGCGTGCGACCATGTTGGTCTATGTGTCATTCATTTTCTTGTTTACTTTTATAAAGCAAGTGAAAAGTATTCAGGAAAAAGAATGAAAAATTTATGAGAAAATGTTTTGAAGATGTCTTTAAAGTTGAAAATTGCTTTTTGAAGTACCAGAAGACGAGATTGTTTATTACCGTCATGTTTTTTAATTTTTAGTACCAGAATACTAAGTAAATATCACAGCATAAAATAGCTAGAGAGTTTAAGAAGGGAAGAAAAACGATCATTTATATAATAAAAAAAAACTTTGTATACCGTTTTCTTTAATTAACAGTTTTTTAGCCCAAAAGAGGTGTTAACCCAAATGGGCTATTAGTCTTGAAGTGGGGTTTTGTGTTGAATTATTCAAAAAAGTTGTATCACTTTTCAAATTGCTGCCACCAAATATTATCGCTCTATATTATTTATAAAGAAATTAAATAATAAGAATATGGATTTACGTTTGCGGTATTGTGAAAAAACCCATCAAATTTTGAATAGTATTCTTAGAGCCAACAAATTTTGAGTAACGTAGTCCTCCACCCGAACGTGTGCACCTGAAAGCACGAATTTTGAGTTTCGAGTTTGTTTTATAATCTATTTCAGGTTTTGTAAAACTTTAATAAATTTTTTATTAAAAATTACTCAAGGATTTCAAAGCGAACAGTGGCAACCCTGCACAGAATAAAACTTTTTTATCACCAGCGTGCGAGACGAAATTTCAAAGGTATGCTGTTTTTAAATATTTTGTAATTTTGTGGGCGTAAGAGCTAACAATTTGATGCTTAATAAATAATAAATTTAACGCACAAAATATTAATAATAACAACCCACAAAAAAAAAGTTTTTCAAGCCATCTTACTAAGAAAACTGAACGTTGATATGTTGAATTGAGGGAAAACCCTAAAAATAATAGAAAAATATATGCCAACACTGCTTTTCTATACATATGCTGCTTTTATTTTTTATTTTTTTATTTTTTTTTAAATTTTGCTGTTGAATTGTACATGGCGTAAGTGCTAAAAAGACAAAAAAAGGGGGGTTAACAGATGTAAGTGCATCAGTAGACTTGTAGACTGCGAGCTCAACGAAAATGTGACCTTTTTGAGTGACCGTCAAAATCTGAAATCTTTCAGATTTTTTCAGAATTAAAATTTAGTTTGTTTTGAAATTTTCAAACCAAACTGCAGTGAATGCAGATTAATCGAAATTTTTCTGTTTATGTTGTTTTAAAGTACCAATAATAGGTGTTAGTTTTTGTGATACTTTTATTGGTTTCTATGTTGCTTTGTTTGCTAATGAATTAGAACTTTGCCGAAGAGAATCGCCAGAGGTCTGGATGCATTTGTTAGATTAAATGCTTAACGGGGATAGGCAAATATAGGTAAATCTTGGAGCTTTGTAATTGCTGTTTGAAGTAAAAAAGTAATTCTGGTTCACAAAATTTTGCAATTCTATTACTGCATCCTGAAACAAACAAACAATATCACCGAATTACTGAAAAAGTTTCCGTTTCATGGGTTAAAATTTCAAGGTGACTGGCGAATGTGAAAATATTTTGAAGTGTTATTATTGCAGTGTGAAATAAATATAAGATTCTCATCAGAATTCAGAAAACAGATTTACTAATTTAAATATCTAAAATTAGTAAAAGTTAATCTTGGAATTATCCGCAAGCCTTCAAGATTTGAATTTTCCTTTAATAATGTCCTCGAAATACCGACAGGAAATATAAGTTTTTGGAATCATTTCAATGCAATTATTATTTTTTTTTCTTTTCGCTTTTAGTGTCTCCTGAGTTAAACTTAAAATTGCTCTACTCTAATGTACAAAGAAAGAGAAATAAGAAAACACTCTTGTTCAGTGCTTGGAGTTCTAGCATCCTCTAGTTTTAATCAACCGTTTTTGGGTTTACTACTGGACTGGTAGTCTTAGAGCGACTTTTTCATGACCCTTTCCATCAGATGTTACGACTTTCCGAATTTCTTTTAAGACATCTAAACTTTATTTGAGAAGATTCTTTTCTCGGAACTACTTCTCTGGTTGTGATATTCACTTCCTGTTATTGTGAAAACAGGGCTGGTGTTTATTTTCGGAGATTTCTATTTCTACGTTAACAGAGCCTAGTTTTAGAAACGATGCACAGCTCCGCTAGCCAACTTAAAGCCCGTTAGTTTGTGTGATAGTTTATAAGGTATTTTATCCCTCCTTCCAGCATTCCTTCCGGGTGTAACGGTAGCACACTCGGTGCATATTGTAGAAGTCCATGTTCGAGTCCCGTCTAGGGCCCTGCTCATTTTTCACATCTCCTGTTTCAAAAAAACTAATAACTTTGCAACTTAATGCGAAACATACCATTAAAACATATCAAACACTTTGATGTTCAGAAGTTATTACAGCCGTGAAGAATGACGGGAAAGAAATCCTGAATCATTTTACGCGTGGATACGAGCTAGTTTCCTCTAAAATGTCCTATACAAAAACATTCCTACCCATAGTCAGAAAAATCAGTTAACCTAACCTAACCATTTTACTACCAAAACATTGAAAGAAACTGAACTTAGCAATATTCTGCTCATAACTGTTTGCGGATTTAAACCTGAAATTTTTAATAAAGTAATTATTTAATTACTTTATCATTATCCGTAATCCTTTTCTGTAATCCATTATATCTCTAAATATAAGCATTTAAATAGATCCTTAAATGTATTATAACTACAGGGTGTTCGGGATAAATTTGACAGTTTCGTAAGGAAAAAGAAAATCCGCTTTATATCTATTAAATTTAATGAATTGACAAAAAAATTACAGGCAGAATAAATTACAATACTATCAACAAGATTGACTCAAAATAACCACCTTTAGCATCGATCACAGCTTGAATCCCGCTTCGAAACCTCGAACAAGCTGATGCTACAGTCTCCCTGGTAAGGGCCTTAAAAACTATTTTTATTTTATCCATTAACTGGGCTTTTGTATTACTGGAAGTGCGATTGGCGTCTTTTTCAACTGCGCTCCATACAAAATAATCCATGGAGTTAAGGTCTGCAGGAGTTTGGAGGCCAAACATTTGGACTAGTGAAGTCGTAGAAATTTTCAGACAACCATTTTTTACTTTTCCCAGAGGTGTGGCAAGGGGCCGAATCCTGCTGTTATACATACGGCCTACCTTTGGCTACCCTTGTTATCTAGGGCTTGACTACAGTGTTTAGCAACTCCACGTAGCCATCTGATCCAATGCCAGGCTTCTTCAACACCTGCTCCTGCAGATTTGCGACGAATTCTACTATACGAACGCAATCAAATCGTCTGCTAGGGATCTTTCTTCTTGCTACAACCTCGTAGTCACCATTGCAAGTCTCTAGTTCATGCCTGATTGTTTTTACTGTGTTCAGGGAGCATTGGGCAGCAATCATAATATCCTTATTTTGATGGCCGGCACGAATCATCATGATGCAAGTTATTCTCTACCATGATTCCGGTGGGTTCCAGTCATCCATCCTTTCTGACATCTTGTATATGAATGAAGAAGGATCCAAACTTTTAAATGACGAGTAGTGTGGGTCAATACCACCAACCTATGGAAAAATATAATCAATTATAAATATGTCAAATTTATCCCGAACACCCTGTATTCTAGATCTTATTTTTAGTTTTCAAAGTTGGATAATACAGACGACAAACTGTACATGTAGGGCAGCTTTTCTTAGATTTTTTTCAAGTCAGAATCACTTTTATAAATCAGAATGTTCTGTGGATTACTTTATTCTTGTCCGCATCGAAAGCAATTTTTACCATATACGAGTATACATAATTTTAAAAATATAATTCATTAAAAGTCATTTAATTTTATATCATTTTAAAATAATTAAATTCATGGAAGAAAATTTATATTTGTTTTTAATAATTCAAGGCTGTTAAAATTTGGGTAATCTTTACCTTATCAGGTGACCTTTAAATAAATATTGATACTCACATTAACGAGGTGGATGGGTGTGCTGATTCTTGCAATATCTATCCTATATTTGTATGTATGGTAAGAAGCGCCAAAGCCATTGCGCTTTAAACCTCTTTTTTTTTTTTTGCTAAGATTAAAATGGCAAATCCGTAGGTAAGAAACCTGGTAATAAATTTCGCAAAAAATATCGGTATTGGGAGAAAACGTCGGAGCCTTTTGTCGTATGTAATTTCCAAAGTCCGAGACTTTCAGTGGAAATCTAGGAGGGCCACAAAAACAGGCTTCAAGGACCATTTTTGGTCAATGGACCACAGATTGTGAAACTCTGATATAAATAAACTACAGTTTATTTATAGTTTGACAAAATTCTGATTAGCCTAGATGAAAGCTATATATATATGCAGCATATTTAAATGTGCCTTGATAAACAAGAATGTTGACACATTTTTTAAAATTGATATGGTTATGCTTTGTTATTATTATGCTATGTTTACATACCTGCCAATTCTGTAAGAGTGAAAATCAGAACAATTTTGAAAAAAAATTTAGAGAAAAGCGTAAAAGGGTTTTTTCAGAGAAAATCAATGTAGTATTGAATATCTGAAATATGGAAAAATATATTTATACAAAATATGAAAGATCTGATAAATGAAATTAATTTTAATATAAATACAGTAGGTTTTTTCTTGCTTTGGGTGAGAGGTAACTCGGAAGTTGCGTTTTATAACATTTCTTGTCTTGTTCAAATTCCAGTATCATGCTATTCAAAAGTCGCCAAAATGAATGTTAAGGACGTTTTAAAATATGAAAAGATGATACAAAAGTGTTTGATTTTAATAATATTTTTCTACAAATGTAATTTTAATAAATTGTTACAAATTTTCTACATATGTAAATAGTTTTCGTGAACTTGTAGTATTTTTTGTGTAATGTATCATGACACGCTTGAAAGAGAAGCTCTGACAGAAAACTAAGATTACAGGAGCAAGCCTATTTAACGCTAAGGAAAATCTAAATCTATCTTGCTCAATTGGCCAGATATTGCCAAGCTGGCGATGGTTTAGGCGACTAATGTTTGTCTCCAAATTTGGCGAGAAATTGCCAAAAGTTGTCAACCTTGATCATTTGGCGACATTTTGGTCTGGTCCCTATATAACTGTAATTGGTACTGGAACTGAATAATTGTAATTGATTTCTATATGTAACTGTAACAGTATCCGGTCCTTAAATATAACTTTAATCGTATATGCCTTATCGTATCCAGTAATTTCGGGAAATAGAAGGTGCTAGAGATTTCTCGGTGGCCGAGGAAAAACTATATAACAACGGAGAGCGCATCAGTTTCTCAGTTTAGAGTTAACTATAGAATGTGTAGATATCTCCGTATGAGCTTCGCTGTTTAGTTGCACTTTGTATTGCGTTGGGTTTAATGCCCTTCATAGTCTGCAGTGTACTGATTGTGCTCTGTGATACTGAGAAGAGCTGTACGAGTATTATTTTTGTGGAAAGTTCCGGAACTCTAAAAGGTTTCTTTTGGAAAAATTAATTTTATGAATCTATCATCCGTTCTGTGTACATTCAAACTATTACAAACCTGTATGCACGCAAGAGTATTATTGTTAATTTAACTATATTTAATAACGTTACTTTGTAAGAAAGCATCATGAAGTTCTCGAATCATGGAATAAAATTTTTTGTAAACTATTTTATTTTAATCGCCAGAATGCTGATAAGCCACCATATTTAGTGACACACAGAAAAGAATTCATGTTCCAAAAAGACAAGAACTTGCTTTTGGCGTAATAAAAAGCTCGAATTTAAACGGCAACCCAAATACTTGTCAAGAGTAATAGGGTTTCAACGCAGGATTGGGGACAAATCGCCAAACTGATAAAATTTTTGACGCTTTTAGGAAAAATAGCAGAATTTGTAAAAAATTTATTTCGAGCGTAAAATCATAATTCTGAAACAGTTTAGTAAAAACTATGAAAAATTCATAACGTGTGGCAGATATATATTTACAGAGTTCAAAATTTTTTTTTTTTACATCGGTTGAAAGAAAGTCTAATTTAGAATTCAGAACAGTAAATAGGAAAAAAACACATTCCTTCGTCGAGAATAAAGATTTGATTTCGTTCTGTGGAAAAGCAGATTAGCGATGTAACTAAAGTGCGAACATGAGACTGTAAATATTTTTTTTTATTATTTAGTCAAATTTTAATTAATTATGTGTAAATAATACACATAACAGTTGCACCGAAGAAACGAATTATTGAATATCTCGGGAAAGAAGATTAATTGTTAACTTATATGAATCTAGTCCGTTCTATCTAGAAAGTACAATGCAAGAGAATAGCAAAGTCACTAAATCATAAATATAAAACTTTTAATCACCTTAAGAGGACTAAGAAGCAAAGCGAGGATTAGTCAAGCGAGAATAAACAAGTCTGTTTTGGCAGCAGAATACGAGCTCTATCTTAAAGACAGCAGAATTTCTCTGATGCCATCAAAGATGATTGTATGCAACAGTGGTTCTGCAACTTTAGTAATTTCAGCTACCATTCCAGATACATGACTTCCGTTGATCCACTGCCTATTCATTGCATTCATTTTCACAAATTAACTGACTACTACTTTTACTGCTTTTGATTCAAATAATTTTCTGAAATTCTTTTACTCCAGTGATCTTTAAACCATATTTCATGAAACCCTGAAATTCCATGCAATTCCTCTTGGAAACAGGAAGTCGAAATCAAAATTCTTAAGAACGTTTAATTTCGCATGGGCTCAAAACTTCACCTCAAACCTAATTAATGAATTAATATTTTTATTTCTATATAAAATGTGGTTAACGGATGTATTTTATGAGTAAAATTATAATAAAATAATTAAAGGGGCACAATTTTTAATTTTTTTAGAATCCGAAACATATCAATTTATAAAGCTCTCGTTATCCAAATAATAATAATAATAATACGAAGAGAATGATTTTTGGTTGATATCAAAAGCTTTCCATTAAAGCAAAATTTGAAATCAGCGTTTAATAAAGGAATCCGGTTTTCTAAAAATACATTTACATTGACTAAGAAGATATAAATGAGATAGATTTAATAAATGAAATGTATCTGTAATCTTGACTCATTTTCTCTATATAATCTGACAAAAAATGTTTGAGTAACAGCTCAGATTTTTTACATTTTCGTAATTTTTTTAAATCAAAGCAGGTACAGAGGAGAAAGAGGACTATTTCAAGAATTAACATGGTAAATGCTAAACAAGTAATGCTAAATTCTCTCCAGAATATGAAACATGTGGTATTCAAGGACACCATGAGGTGATATTTTTGATTCATGCCTACTGAAATTGCGAAATCGTGTGTTTTTCTTAATACAAGTTTTGCCAGACGTTAATAAGAAATTAAAGAAACTTTAAAGATATTTTTTTTAAAGATTAGGATTCCGAAAATTTGAATGATAAAAAAGTGTGAATCGTGGAGTTTTTTAATTTAATAATCCTTTTCAAAGTTCAAGGATTCGAATGTTTCATCCCTATAAATAATATTTTCTTTTTATAGTTCATATGGAGTCCACTCAGCCATTTTTTTAACATTCATTTTACTGAGGATGATAAAAGTTACTCTAAAAGAATCGTATTTTATGAATTTTGTAAGTTCGATAAAATTTGAAGATCACTGGTTTATCCCAATACAGTGAAACCTTGGTTCATGAATGTGATTCCTTCCTGATTCGTGAAATACATAGAGTGCATTACATAAAGTGGGGAATAGAATTCCCCACCCTATGTAGTGCAAAATAAATTAATCCGTTCCCGGACCAAAAGGGAAATATGTTCGTAAACAGGACCTATTTTCCCCCAATGGAATTGATATAAATTGAAATAATATGTTCCTCGATCAAAAATGAGCCTGTTTTTTACACACAAATTCATAACATGAAAGTGATGGAAATTGTTAAATCTAACTCGAAAAAGGTAAACACAATATTAAATAAATAAAAATGACGAAAATGTACTTTGATTCTACAATTATCCTGGACGGCAAAAATGGAAATTCATAAGGAGGAGAAAAGGAAGCGATATTATTGTTTGGATGAGGAGTCTTCTTCCAAAAAAGCATCGGATAGCTGTCTTTCTGATGCATATTTTTTTTTATCTTTTCTCTGTCTCCTTAGCTTCATTCGACTTTGAGACTTACTGGGCCTTCGTTTCACTTAAAATTTATCCAGTATGATTTATTACTGCCTACATTTTTAAATATATCTAAAGTTATGCAAGACATTGTCATTGAAAATGCCTTGCTGTAGCTTGCTGTTTGTGTTAGAAAGGTTATCATGGCATGAAATTTTCACCATAAGCAATTTTGCACAAATTCCTAGATTAAAAAACCAGGTCTATATCCTTTTTGTTTTGCATCGTCTGACGAGTGCCTTTCGTTGTTGATGGAAATGTTTCAGTTCCTTCTTGTTTAATGCATTTTTTGTGGTATTCTGCCACGTCTTCATTGTTAAATTCCATGCCCTTTGCTTTTCGTAGAGACCCAATATCATAACAACAAAAACATCCTAATATTTTTCAAAATATTTTCCTGCGGCATAGTGTGACCATAATTTCTTTTAAACGGAACTCAGGGTCCTGTAAGTCACCTATTGCCAAAGTTATTGTTAAAATGAGAATTAAGCAACGGAAATCATTAAGACGATGTTTCTGGAAGACCCTGAGTGCTGATTCCATGTTAGATTTTACCTCACAACACCAATGAAAATCATTTGTTGCAAACTTTAGTGTTTGTAACACTCCAGCAGACATCATTCGTTATCCGAGACGATCCCCTTCCCAGATAATTTATTCGTGATGAAAGGTGATTGATTGTTATTCATTGTGTTTGATGCTTACGTTCTTATTGTTTAACGACCTTATAGAAATACTCTTGACTAGAAAATCATACTATTTGGTTACCTCTTCTGAGAACTTAGTGTTCCTTTATTCTATCTCATTATAAGTATCTCTGCATGTTTACTAGAGTGATAGAAATATTCTACATCACTCGTTTATATCTTTAAAAGTACATTAATTACGACAGTGAGTAAGCAATTTAATTTTTTTTGGATATCCGGTATGTTTTTTCAGGAATTTTCTTCTTGAAAAGGTAACAAACTCAAAAAATCTTCCTAAGAAAGTATACCTTCTTAAGACAGATTATTAATAAGCCAGTCATCAGTAGATACTTGGATCTTTTCATTGCGGGACAACATGCGCCAAACTGAATTTTCAAAAAAAAAATGTGCCTGCGAGAAAACTTATTTTCATTATTAGCTCATTTCGACTATGGTAAATTTTTCTAAATACGTGTAATAAATATATCTCTTAGATTAATTGTTTCAGTAAAGAAAACCCGAATAAAATGGCGCCTTTTAAAATCTTTTTATTGACAGCACTCACTTTGAAAACAAGAATGTGTTATAAAAGTTAAGAACAAAGCATTTAAAATTTAACGGCTAACGACATTGGTTCATATATCTTTCAGTCTAAAATTGATTAGCATGTGTTGACCTATAACGTCCTATAAAATAAAAGTTTAAAAAGTATATAAAAGATTCCATCTTTTCCGGTTCTTCTGAGAAATACTTTTTTTTATGTTACACGATATTATATTTCCCTTAATTAAAATACATTATGCTTATTGTGAAATACAATTTGATGACATTTTTATAAGTTCGTAACTTCTATTTTAAAAGCAGATTTTAAAAGAAATATTTTCTTCAAATTCAATAATTTCAGATTTGAAAAATTTTTAATATTGTCGGTAAAAGAAAACGCTCTTTATTAAACCTGCGTATCATGTGTCATTGTTGCTGGTGCTAAAAAATAGCTCTGTAACATATTTCAGTGATATTTCTTTTAGCATCAAATTTTCAATGACCGATTTGAAATCTTTCCAATATATACATTCGATTCCATTTAATTACTCTGGAAGAAAAGTACAGAAAAACTTAAAATTTTAATAGCTGTATTTGAACACAATTTGTTCTAAGAAATCCAGGTTAGAATTTTAAAATTGCCCCAGTTATTTCCTTTAGTTTTTATTTGTATCAAAATTTATTTGAATACTACAAAATTCCTAATATATCAAATAAACTAGAGCCCTTCGAGATTTTGAATTCAGAAGAAATCTTGTAAATTTTCAAGCATTGGAATGGCCGAGTTCATTCGCCTTTCGTTGCTAGCTTGACAGTTACTACCATCTAGTGGAATATTTCAGAACTACCAAAAAAAATCTTATCGCATACGGAGTAGTAATGCATTTTACTACTCGTAGCATTCTTGACCAATTTTTTTAAATCTAAAAATTCTTTTCATGCGAGAAACGGCCCCTGCTGGGACCTTTATTAATTTAAATGGAACATAGCAATAAAATTTCTACAGTACTGAAGAAACAAAAACAAACAATGATAACAACAACAAAAAATATTTTCCAAATGTTTGCAGTATTTGCAAAATATAAACAACAAATAATCTTAAAGAATGTTACAATGTATTTTGTTAATTTCAGTAATATCTTAACCTTTTGAAACTGCATCTGTTTCATTCTAGTTTTCATATAAAATTATTTTTCTTATACAAACCTTTTTTTTTTCGGGTGTGGGAGTGAAAAATAGTGACGAGTTTGATGCAAAATGTTCTTCGTGTAAAATTTTACTCCAACCAGTAATATCATAATATCAATAATTTTGTACCAATTTAAAAAAAAACAGCCCGACTACTCGCTAAAAATGTTTCTTTGTAATGTAATTCTTTCAGAGAGAGGAAAAGAAGAAGAATAAAACTAAGCATTTTATATAAAGAATATGATTGGGTTCGGAAGAATGTAATGCAATCTGAGTGTAATTACTAACGTTTTTATGTTTCTCTCTATCTGTGTTTAAAGTGAAAACTTTTGAGGCAAATGTTAACATACTAGCTTCTTAAAAACGAATTATACGTAAAATGCAGTGAACACGTTCGAGATTTATTATCTCTAGAATTCGGTAAATTAATTTATGAGACTAATTTTGAAAGTGAAACCGTCTTAACTCAAAATCTGTGACAATTATACCGCAAATAAATTAATTTATCTGCTAACTTTTTATGCGCCTGGGAAATTTCGATGCTTGAACGTTCAAAATGTCACTTTAATGTTTCCAATTACCAAAATTTGTCTTTTATGATTCATATCTGAAATTTAATTAAATACGCCTTGATACAAAATCGTTTGTTTGATTTCTCCTAATACCATCGCAGTCGTCCTCTTCATCTACGCTGTCAGTTATATTCAAATGTAATCTCCCCCTTTTACGATTATTTGACTTATTTTGTTGCTAATTTTGTTACTACAGAACAAGGTTGTTTACGGAAAATATTTCATTCTTAATTTAAAATGGGATATTCCGGTTATATTATTTTCACCGTATGTCTCGCCAAAACTCCTCTTTTTTAAATTATATTCAGTCAAATTTTGCGCACATTACTTTTTTTAGATGAGGATTAACTTTTTTTTTCAGTTACGAATATAACAAATAAAAATAAATGTCATATTTTTTTTTTTCCAAATCAAACTTTTCATAAATGGAACATGGTATTAAATAAGGCAGTATAAAAGTATTCTTAGTATTTGAGGGTTCTATTTACAAGCAACCGAAACTTGAAGCTCGGTAGGACCATGTGATTTAAAGTAACGTTTCTCAAACCTTTTTATACTTTCTCTCGCAATACAGTATATTCATTGGGGATCCCTCTTTTCCAACTAATTTAAATCCTACTTTAATTTATTAGTATCTGTAGAGTAAAACTATGTGTTTTTGAAATCAATCAGTCATCTTTTATTTGCCAGCTTCATTTACACCGAAAGCCCCATACGTCAAATATTTGATCATCTACATAATTCTGTTACACGGTCAAAAATATTACAATATAAATAAAACAGAGCGAACAATGTGTAACAGGAGTGTTAAATACAATACATGCAATAAAATAGAAATACCAATGCATGTGTAAAGGACAGTAACATATACATACACTGCATACGTTAACAATTATTTCATATTCTTTTGTCTGCACTAAATACCAGAGTCTTTTAATGCAAGAATCAGTTTGAAAATCTCATTAGGCCTTATTCTTGTGGATGGCCTATGAAAAATCTTTTTCTTCCAAAGAGGACAGTTGTGTATATTAGCAGAAAGCATCTTCTTTAAAACAGTCTTTTGCACAATAACATTTAACATTTTTACTGATGAAATTGTGAAACTTTTTTTTACCCCAAATGGCGGGCACAAGTCATCATCACAGACATTGGCCACTACTAAGTCGAGAAGTAGGAAGAAGCTACTACTAAGACACTAAGAGAAGAGGACACTAAGTCGAGAAGCAGTGGTCAGTTTCTTATGGAGGCACCTAATAGGTGGGCTACCTTTGTCTCCTCCGAAGGAACGGGCATGGCTTCTCCGAGATTCGAACCCGGGCCCTTTGATATCGCAGTTTGCTCCTCTAACTACTGTATCGTCTGAGCGGCAACTGTGAAACTGAAGAAAACATTTTTATTGATAATTAGCGACTAATTTCCAAAAAAAGTGTCTGTCTTTATTCTTTTGACGCTAACTTTTGGCAAGATTTATTTTATAATTAAACCTTTACGTTTCGCTTGAACTTTTCTGCGGCATTTGTATCATTCGTTTTTTTTTAGATGAATTTTTACAGCTTTTGCCAAGCCTGGTAAATCTATAGCAGTTGTCTCTTCTAGTATTGCATTTTCTGCTGCTTGATTATCTGACCCATTGGCCATTATGCAGCGTCTCAATTCAACGAACACTCAAATCGAACTCAAAAGCATATTCTGGATGTACTTTTGTCTGGATATTTCCTTAGGCATTATTTATTATTTCTTTTAAGTAGACTTTGGCTATCGAAGTACATGTTGATTATATTGCTTTTTCTAGGAAATTTAACATAGCCTTCCGCAGAACTAACGTTTCTACTTGAAATACAATGCACATACTGAAACATACTGACACGAAATTATTATAACGACAGCAGATTGGGGTGGGGAGATGTATGCAATATTTTCAAAGATTCTAAAGGAGCCAGCGATCGAAAGGAAAAAGTAAGAACCGTTATGTTAGTCACCATACATAGTAGGTTACACCCTTTCGCGACTAGCCGTCGCGTTCTGTCGAAACTAGCTTTCAGTATGCCACAAATAAAATTGACAGGTTAATACTTTGTATATTAACATCATCTGTTTCTTCATATTCTTATACGTACATCAATGCATTTAATCGCCTTTTCCTTCGACGTGCTTTTGTTTTAGCCCAAAAGGGCTATTAGTCTTCAAATGGGATGTTGCATCGAATCACTCTAGACGCGTCGTTTCACTTTTCATTCGAGTCTGTTGCCGTTCGGCAAAATGTAAGATATTTCGAACTGAATCTGTCGTGGATTAACAAACTAATCTCTTTGAAAGCAATATATGCAGTTCTTAAGAATATTGGTTTCTTTCTTTTCAATGGGATCGATTTAAATAATAAAAATGTATTTAATTCAAGATCTGCGTAATTCATTATTTTCATAGAATGACTTTGTGTATTTTTTATTATTTATTTCGTATTTTGTAAAACTTTAATGAATTTTTTATTAACAAACTCATCGATTCGAAAGCGAGGAGTGGCAACACTGTACGGATCAAAATATTTTTATCATCACTTTGCGTGAATGTCTATCGGAAATTCTAAAGGTATGCTGTTTGTAAATATTTTGTTATTTTGTTGTTAAATAGAATTTTATGTGGCATGTGCGAAGAGTCATAAGTAAGTCAACAGACGAAGCGTTAGTAATAAAAATGGGGGAAAAAGGTTTTGTAACCCATCTAACTAAAAAAAACTGAATATTGATATGATAAACTGAAAAAAGATTAGAAAAATGTTTGTGAACACTTAACACTGTATTGGAAATTTTAAACACATGCTGCTTTTAAAATTTTTGTGATTTTGCTGTTGAACTGTATACGGTGTAAGTGCGAAAAAAACGCTGTTAATAATAAAGCTAAAAAGCCTCCCATCCAAAAAAATGGATTAACAGGAAGGAGTATAACAGCAGACTACTGGTAAACCTTAACAAACCCCTCTGGGCGACTGTTAAAATCTCAAAACTTTCCTCTCTTTTTTAAAAAAAAATTATTTTTAATTTATTATTATTTTTTTCTTAATTTTGTGGATGCCGGATATAATTTCCGCTATGTTTATTCCGTTATGTATATTTTTCGTTGTGTGTAATTTCCGTTGTGTATAACTTTAATACTTTTACGATTGTAAAAGAATTAAAAATTTAAGGTAGTTTTCTTAGTACAATAGAACTCTCAATATCCGAACTAACTAATACCACAGCCTATTCGTATATATTTAAAAATCCGGGTAATTTGGTTGTATTCTGTTTTCTGCATTTTTAATATAGCATTAAGTGAAGTATTTTTTTCCGTTTGTCGCATTTTAATTCTTTAAAGATTATGAAGAGATTATTGAGGATGCTGATTAGTTTTTCAGTTTTTGATTTTTTTCAGCTGCCAATTTACATTTTTAAGAAATTTTTATCAGAATTATATTGATTATTGATTTGTTCTCTTCCTTATTTATTTTTAACTTTATAATACAATTTTAAGTTCTAATATGTGTTTTAATCATCAGCGTGCAAGTATATTTCAAAGAATTAAAATTTCCGTTCTTTTAAATAAAGAGATACCGTATCAAAGGATACTTGATACTTCCTTTGAGTAGTGTACTTTTTCTAAGCAAAGTATTTAAAAACAAAAATACACTTCTTTATTTACCTATTATAATGTGATAAATAGTACTTAACATAATCGCGGTAATTTTGCATAATAAAAATTATCTGTCGGTATCGCGGTAAATTTGCATAATAAAACTTAGCGAAATTATTTTGTTACTGGCCAACTGTATAAGAAGTATTGTCCACTAAAACTTTGTTCTAATACTACTGTATATTCTGTAGTTTTTTTTTTAAATGTAAGAAGCCGTGCTTTGGTAGAGAATTGAATCTGTGACTTTCTAGTTACAAGCTGAAATTGTAATCATAAGAGTATGTGGATAGGATTTTTTTTCTTTGCAACTCATCAGGAAATACACATTTTAAGGTAGCTGCTGTGCTTTACGCAATGCAAAAAATTTATTAGCCATTTTTAGAGATAATCCAGTAACATAGCTTGAATTTTAGCAATGAAATCATATACGTCTCCTTTTTAGTTTATGTAAGTTTGTTTTTCTTTAACGAGACATTTCTTGAATTCTACTGTGGTGCTTATCAAAGCTAACTTTAATTAAATTAAGTTCAACTGTTTTAATTTTTTAAAATTTTTTAGATAACTGCAGATATAATAAGAATTTGAATTTGCGTTTCCATTTTGGAAGTAGGCTTTTAAATGAAGCTAGTCACTCTCAGCTTCTGCACTAACATTCTTTTTATCCTGCCCCTCTCAATAAAAATATTTTATAGTAGAATTTACTTTACGTGCATCGAATAACAAAAGAAAGAAAATTAAAAAAAAAAAAAGAAAAAAGAAGAAGAAAGAAAAGAAAGAAAAATAGAGAAAAAAAGAAAAATTCGGCTTTAAAGTATTTTCCTCTGCAAGACGCCCCCTTCCTCTCTAGGAAGCCAAACAAGGTTTGCAAAATGTCGTTTGTAAAAGGCTTCACTAATAAAAGAAATTCGGATATTAATCAAAGCAGCCGCTAACGTACACTGAGATTTCAAATGTTATCGAAGAGAAATTTTTTTTTCTTTACATCGGCGTAGGATGTCTATTAAGTGGCTTCAAATGACTATTATTATTCGGGAAGGTATATTCGAATTTTCGAAGCCCATGAATCCTGGAAAAATTCGAAACTTTAAAGTTTGAAATCTCAAGTTTTTATGTTACTCAGTGCTTAACTTTAAATCCTTACATATTTGGAGACATTTAAGTGAATGCCGCTCGGAATTGTTAATAGAGAATATTATCTGAGTGTTTTGTGGCATTTTATAAAGCAATTCGCGAAACACTGTTCAAATTATGACGGAAAAACTCATGAATTTTGTGTCATGATAATTTGCCTGCCCTTAGCTGTCTTATTGTGCGTGAAAATTTAACATATTCTGTATTTAATTCTGTGTCGCATCGTGCGATTGTTTTCTAATTTCCGTGATAAATTTTCGTTTTGTGGTCACTGTTTTTAGTTTATTGATTAATTGAAAAAGAAGATTCAGTACAATACTAAAGAAGGGGTTTCACAACAAGATATTAAAACATGTTTCGAGGATTGGAAAAAAAAGTTACTACTTGGCGGAAGATTACTTTGAAAATGATGTAATAAATCTTCACCAAAAATGTAAAATCTTTTTTTTTATGGGCTCATTCCCGACACATTTTGAGCGCTGTAGTACAATAAATTACACTTTTCTTTAATATAAGTTTTTAAATATAGCCAAGTTATAACGATCTCATGAAATAAAATGCGAATTATCTTACGAAAAGTGTAGGAATTAATTAATGACAAAAGAATAGATTATCATCGTCACATCTGTCGAAAGTAGTAAATAATATCTCTAATTTAAAAAATTATATTAAGAGCTAATTACAAGCATTATTACTTGAAACTGTTAAATTTGTTTTTCATTCCTTTTTATTTTCGAGTGCATTAAGAATTTTACACGATTAATTACTTAGCATGACTCTGAACATTCCCTAGAAATAAACATATCTATATTAAACACATATTTTAATTATACATAATGATTTTTGTGATTCAATATAATTCTGTAAAATATAGTTATTGTGTGTCATGTTTTTCTAAGAACTAGATGTTGCTGATTCGTTTTCTTTCTGTTGTACAGTGAAAGAATGCCTAAAACAATTTTGCCTGGGCCGGGAATCCGTAGATGGTTCTTGCGAAGGTTGACCATTGGATGTATTACATCAGAAAATACTGATCATATTCAGGAAGAAATATTAAATGATAGGATATTAAAATTCAGGAAAGTAACAGCAAGATAGGTTCTTGGTAAAACAACTGTTTTGCGCATTCTACGTGGGCACATGAAAGTCTCGGCAATGAAAGTCCCGACTTCTTTGAGCAGTTCAAAAACGACAGGTTGTCAATGCAGCTTAAAAACAGCATTGTAGATTTAAGGACGTCGACCAGGCACCCAGATTAAGCTCCAAATGTTTATAATCTCTTCTTCTAACTAAAATCTGACCTTCGTGAAAAGAGATTTAATCATAATAATGACATGAAAAGAGCCCTAATGGAACATTTTGTAGACAGACCTTCAGATTACCTTAACAGGGGATTAGAGATTCTCCATATATGATGTGAAAAGTGTATCGATGTGCAAGTTCACAGTGAAAAAAAACAGTTAAAATTTTCACTGTTTCTTTTAGAAATACGGAAATTTTTGTATCTTCTACTTAAGTTATGTATGGCTACTTCAAGAATGCTATGTTAAATATAAAAAATTATATCAACCAGCCATACCTACTGCTACGTCTTTATGGACAAGCTTCACGTATCTTCCATGCATCTTCTACGTCACCACCAAAATTTTCATGAATTTCAGTTGACTCTTGTAACTGAAAGCTAAAGCCCCGCAGACCCTACTAGACAAATAGCGAGTTATCTTAAGCAAATCACAAAATAGAAGGTTCAAATAACTTTTTATTTCAGTTTTAAAGTAACAGAGCAGCTGCAACTTGTACTACTACAAACCGAACACTCAGTACTTGTGGAATTGTTGTGCATCTGAGAAGGTCTGTAGTACAAGTGGATATTTAAATTAACATAACAGACCATTAAATTCAACGTAGATAGCTTACTCTAAGACTACTCATAAAACAGACTAGTTCAAGATAGCTCCGATATTTTACCGGCGTGTATGATAAAACATCAGCTAGCGAGATGTTAAAGCTAGAATAAAACATTTAAGCAGAAATGACGAGAATACTAACAGAAGGGTCCGGTTGCCAGAAGCTCTAATCTAAAAATTCAGAAACCTCAGCTTAAATAAACACAACAATTAATTTGTGTTCTTATGAGGAATACGGAAAGAAAAAACTATATTAAAGGCTTAAATCTTAACAACTTAATTTATATATATATATATATATATATAAATTAAACTTAAAACATCTAAAGTTAAAATTAAACTGGAATCAAAGCAAGGCAATTCCTCAACAATATTAATAATTGCAACCGTGGATAAGAGGTTTAACACTGTATCTAAACATATCAAAATAAGAATTCATCGGTAGAACAAACTCGAAAAATAAAAATGCGAAAAAAAATTTTTTTCAAAATGATAAAAATGTAAAAATTAATCTTTTTTTACTGAAACTCTAATTCAGAACTCATCAGGAAAAAATGAATTAAAGTTTCAAGTCAATGTCTTTCTTTTTCACATTTTTGTTTTTCAAGTTTGTTTTACTGATGAATTCTTATTTTAATTTTGATATTTTTAGATACAGTATAACCTCTTATCTACGATTGTAATTATTAATATTGTTGAGGAATTAATTGCCTTTCTTTGATTCCAGTTTAATTTTAACTTTAGGTGCTTTAAGTTAAATTTACTTCAATCCTGCAACTATAGTGCAGGACTGGTTAAAAATTTGTGTTTTTAATTTTTGCGTATTACTATGTTTCTTTATATATACTGTCTACAAAAAAGGAAGGGTAGTTAAACAAATACAATATCGAGGTCTGTGGTGAAACAAGTTAGAAGCATCTTATGTTAAGTACAATAATGCTGCAAATGTTCATATTTATCAATTGATTAAATACATTTTTAACTACATCAGTTAAGTATATTATAAAAAAAGTAAAATTAAATTATTTTAAGATTTTTTTTCATTAATACTCAATCCCCCAGTTTGTGAAACAATTACCGATTCATTAAATTTGAAATATAAATTAAAGAATTCATTTATGCTTCATACACTAGCAATAGTTTTAATATTGTGTTTTAGAGGAAGATAAAAAAATTTTACTTTTCGCGCAATGGCAATGCTTGCCAAGTCTTGTGGGCTTTATATTGTGAAACAGTGGATTGCGTTATATAAGTAGTATATTCTTGCATGTGGTAGATGAGTAGAGAATTTTTTTGAAATAAACGAAGACGCTTATATCAAGACATTTTTGTAATACTGTAGAATTTATCCTATTCAGAATGAGGGAATATTTTTTTAAAGCGGTATATGGCTAAAAGATAAATTTAGATTAAACATTATTTATTACTTATTAAGAACCATGAGCTGCCCGACACTTTAACAGTGAGTTGCCCTGCTTACAACTACTTCAGGGTTATAGAATTAAAACTAGTAATGAGTATCAGTTCTGTTTCTAAATATTTACGGAACTGAATATGTTTATGTCATGAAATATTTTGTGTCACTTTTTTTTTCTTATTTAATTATAATTAACCTTCGTCCTATTTGCGACATTCAGAATACAGATGCTCCGTCTCTGTCTGCGCGAAATTTACCCAGCCTGAATATAAGGACAGTTAAGGATATAAAAATTTTAGAAAGGCTTCAGAAATGTGAAAAAAAATCCTGCGGTCCCATTTATTCTGGATGTCTGAATTTCTATTAAATATTTTACCCATGAAAAACATTCATTTGGGGTTAGTTATCCAAGTTCTACTGTATCTTAGTTCATATTCGCTCTTTTGCAGGCAGATGGCGCTAGCTCTCGAGGCTTTCCATCACGGTCTGTGAACGGTAAAAAGAAGGGGAGACGAAAGTTGGCAAGAAACTCCACGCGCATGGTAAGGAAAGAAAAAAAAATTCCAAGCTAACAGAAAAGAGAGCGAAAGGGGAAAAAAGAAAAGTATGATGGATCATCGCGTGCAGACAGACACGCAGACATACGCGATAGATTTTTTTTTCACTCCGAAGCCACTACGATCAGTATCGGTATGTATTTGTAGGAGGTAGGTTCCTAGCCCGTTTAACCTTGGCCTACTATCGTTTGGCATCCCCATACTGGGGGAGAAGGGTTATATGGATAGAGAAAAAAAAGGGTTTTCGACTTCTTGCTTAGTGCAACAATGGAAAAGGGGTGGCTTCCACCACCATAGGCTTCAGTGCCACCTGTTTTTGCTTTGGAGCACCATAACTGTAACGGGGTTAGAAGGGTTCAGAGCTTCCACGCTTTTTCTTTTTATGAAAAACTTCGTTGCAGGAAGTTGCCGAATGGCTAACATATTTGGTATTGTGTGTGGTTATATGTAGCACCTGTGTACTATGATTAGGGGTGCGTTAACATAAGGAATTTGTTACGCGGTGAAGCAGCGTTTCTTGTTTAGACAATTTTTATGTTTATCGTTCTTTTAGTAACATTTGGAAATTTTCGTGGGGATGCGAAAGCGAGAAAAGAAGATGTAAGAATCTCAGACCGGATGCGGCTGTGAATGGAAAGAGATCGCTTGGAGAGACAGAATAGATAGTGCAGTCTCATGACGAGACATGTTGGTTGACTGAAGATGTTTAATTCCTGCGTTATTCATGTTTAAGTTGCACTTTAATTTACCCTTTAAGCTCTTAATGCTTTAAGATTGGGAACAAAGGGTATATTAAATTATACTTAAAGATATTTTTTCTAAATATTAAAATGTACATTTATGTTAAATCTCCCTGGAAAAAAATATTATTTATTCAATAATGATACAATCGTTCTCATTTTTATGTTAAATATTTGACAGTTTGAAATGTTATAATTTTAAAAAGGAAATATTTTAACATTTAAAAATAGGTACCATTTATTTTAAACAAATAGGACAATAAAATTAAATTTGTGTATTTTTAGTTTTGTAGTCTTAAACTAAG
>KK115348.1:422299-463416 GCA_000611955.2 Stegodyphus mimosarum
ACATGATACTTTATTGAACATACAAAAGTTTTTTTTAGCAGCGTTTCATAGATGTTGCAGTTTTTATAACTCGATGATTAATGACAATTCCGCGTATAGTTAGTTGATCGGTAGACACCATTTTGTTAATAAATTTCTATTAATTTTCATAATATTTAAAGTATTTTAATACATATTATTTTAGGTTCTATAGCCCTATTGATTGTAAAATGCGTTCCTTAATTTTAGGGTGATCATCAGAAAAAAAAATGTTTCTAAGAAAGTAAACTAAATGAAATAAAACTCAAAATTACATTTAACATTTAACATTTTTTATAATTGGTTTTTCTTTATTAACAACAATACTTTTGCTATCTTAATTAATAATTTTGAAACACTTATTGGATCATAATAAACAGTCACTCAGAAAAATCTGCAGTTCTAAAACACATACTGTTTTTAACGACGCTTCTGTGGGAAAATGAGTCTTAAGAAGCGGTAATTTTCAAAATATCTCAGAATTGCTTATACTATTTTAGTGTAGCGATTTTGCCAAAAACAAATTATGCGTTTTTAATTTCTATATGCATTTCTCTATATTCACAGTACTCGGTCTTTATGTGGAGGAAAATATAATTTTCGCTATTTCTACTGTGTGCCTTCATATAATTGCATAATAATAAGTGGTAGTTACTCCGGCTGACAGTCGAAAGATCCAGAGTTTAGACCCTGGTGAAGCATAGCGCTGCTTTCTCACGATTTTCGCCTTAAAAAGTACCTAAAAGCTCTAAAAGGTTATTTGAAATCACAGAATATAACACTGTATCTATCATTCCTGATTAATAGTGCCAACTCTCAACGATCCTTTTTTAAAAATGCAACTTAAAGAAGAATATCTACTTTGGTGCAGTGTATGTAAACACACTCCAATTAAATGATGGTCTTGGTCTTAAAATAATGGTGTTGATTATGCTTCTAGAATTTGGTTGATTTATAAATGTAAAGTTTAATAAAAAATTATGGAGTATAATTTTTATTTAATGGCATACTAGTTATTTATAGAACTGTTTCATCCTAATATACATCCTTCTCGAAATATGAATGTAAAACATCGACTTCGGAATTTTCATGTAAATCTCAGACCTCGAATTTTTATTACTTACGTCGTTACTAACATTCCTCAAATTTGCCTTTCTTCCCCTACAAAATTAGAGCCCTAATTATAATTAATAAAAAACTCGTTATTAGGCAATGTGCAAACGGTTGTTCTGTACTGAGGCATAGTAATATTAGTTAAAAAAATCTGAAAGATTTCAGATTTTAAATTACGTCCAAAGGCGCGTTTTTTAACGTTTCGTGTGCTACCTTTTTTGTTAAATATCATGTACTACGTACTCAAACCATAAAATTCAGTTCAAAATCAATATCGCAAAATCATTTTAAAATGAACCTTTAGAATTTCCGTAAGTCTCGTGCGCTGGAGATAAAAATGTTTTTTTTTCGTACAGTGTTGCCATTGCTCGCTTTGAAATCATTTAGTTTGTTAATCAGAAATTCGCTGAAATGTTACAAAACATAAAATAGATAATAAAGCAAATTTCAAATTCAAAATTAGGGCTTCCAGATGCCCATATTCGCAGTAGGATTACGTCATTCAAAATTCGATGGCTCTAGGTTTTATCACAATGCGAGAAACATGCATACATTTATGCAGATTTTTCATTTTTTAAAATTTAATGTAGAGCGATAACATTTAGTGGCAACAATTTGAAAAGTGAAACGGGCATTCAGTGTGAATCGACGCAAAATCGCAAAACGAAAGTAATAGTCCTTCGGGACTAAATCCCTTTGGACTAATAATGGTGTAAGTGATATTAATTAAAATAATGATGCAAATATTTATACAACTTATCAGTTAAGTATGTATAAATCATTTGAATTAAGTGTATTACAAATTACAGCAGTTATAGATGACATTAAAAAACAAAATAAAAGTGTAAATTATTAGAAATTACGCATATTACTTCCAGACTACTTGGTTAGTTAAGCAACGCATAGTTTTAAATTGAAAGGTAACTTAAAAAGACCGAACTACTGCCTTGTTCAGCTGCATATTCTCTCATACCTGCTAAAATTATGCTGTTATTTAAAGTTAGTGATAATTTAAAAGCCTAGTTATATTTCAAGAAGTCAAATATAATCTCTTATCTTCAATAGCAAGCAGGTAATTTAGCACGTTTTAATATTATGTGAACCATCGGTCAAAAAATTTATACTCTGATCTAAATTTCTAACTACTGGTCAACCCTTCGTAAAGTCAAAAATGGAATGCCCCACTGGCGTCGCTTGATGCCAAAAAAAAATTAAATAAATAAATAAAAATTCTCCCCACCCACTGCACATTTTTTTATGCTACCTTTCCTGGGTCCCTTCGTCCAGACCCTTTCCTCCCCTTCATACTTCTCCGTTCATGGGTTATTAGGCAAATATCGATCGCGCAGACCTTTCTGTCCCTCCCTTTCTATACTTCGATGGCAGAGCACACACCTCTACTCTCGTCAAATCCTTGCTGCTCGCTTTCGTCGCATTTCTTTATGGAGATGCGCGCGAGAGCGTGCAAGTATGAAATTCTTTTCGTCAGTTTCGCGCGCTTTGTTGAGTTGTATGGAGTCTGTGATCGGAAACTTAAGAAATATTGCTGTTGTTTTTATCGTTTCTTAATGCATAAATAATAGATAGAATACAGTGAATTCGCTGCTGCAATTAATTGCTCATTTCTTAATGTGCGTGTTTTGCTGTATCTGTTCCTGCCCAATTCTGTGAATTTAATGTTAAAAAATACTTTCATAAAAATATTACACTTTTTTTTTAAATATTCAATCACATTTTCACATATAAGCATTTAGATTTCATGTAGCTTCTCTTCGTCTGAAATGTACCTGTAGTAATAAAATGAATTTTATCATTTCCTAATGCGTATTACGTAAGATATATGCTCCATGTAGACTACCACAATACATATACATGAAATTCCTGAACTGTTAGTTACATTTGTTTTGGGGGGGGTGGAAATCTGTAAGGAAATTATTTAAATTACTCTATTCCATCAAACTGCGTTCACAACTGCAATTATCATTTTGAATATTTTTCGATACTGCTATTCCAATGTAAATATTCTGTAGAAGAGTGTTGTCGCTTTTTAAACTGTAGTCTATTTTTTAAACAAACGTTAGCAATGCAACAATCTGAACTTTATTTTAGCTTAAATACAGTAGTCAACGTAATTTTAGGACTGACTTCGTACAAAATCGAAAATTTATGAAAACAACATTTTTACTTCTTAGCTTTAAATATATAATCCTTATACATTTATTCAGCACTACTCTTTCATCTGCATGATTTCTTCGTAGACTTTACCTTCTGGAATAAAATTTAAGGAATCTTCGGAAATTCTCTACTAATTTTCTGGAATACTGTAGTCAACAGTTTTTTTAATTTCGGGGCCGATACATATATTCTACGTTACGCGGGCTACAGCACGTTATAAAATTCCTCATATTAATGATATAAAAATAAATCTTAATATTTCCAAATATTTATTTGAAGATGAACTGATTTTTGACATTCGGACAAACCTTTTACTGCTTTTAACAAGTCATCTTGTAGAATCTTTAGGTTATTTAGAAGCAGAAGAGCTGAAAAATGAGCAATGCCCTCCCCAGGAATCGAACCTTGGACCTCTCGGTTATGCGTCGAACGTGCTGACCACTACACCACAAAGGCATGCGAGAAAGGCGGGAGAAATACCTTATAGGCTTTATAATTAATTACTATACACGTGACTCCTAGCATTTCATCAAGGTGAAAATCCGTTAAGTTGAATTCTATATAAGCTGTTTGCTAATTCGTTTTAGAATGAGACGATCGGCAAGATGTGTTGCTTCGAAAAAACGTGAGAAGCCTTTATGCACGCTTACACAGTCTTTAATTTTTTATGCAACCACTTCCAAAATTAAGCATACTCGGCTTCCTCTCTCTTTACTTTAAAAATAACTTCCAAATTAGTATCGTTTTCTTCGCTCGATAAATTCATCAAACAGTATTGCATAATGGTATCCCATTGCAACTAGTTTTGTAATAATTGCTGTACCTTAAAATGAAATCTGTTTAGAAATTTATCGGGTAATGTAGATAAGTAATTTGAAGTTATTGTATAGTTTTCTGAGGTACTTAAATGCTATTTTGTTTACCTTTTGTTATAATGGAAAATTATGTGGTATTTGCTTTTATGTTTCCTTCTTATAAATACTAAGTTTCTCTTCAAAAACAAATACTTTGATTGCCATCAGCGAAATGACTTTATTGTTAACGCTATAAACCATGACTGAGGTTAAGATAGAATAACACGCCGAACAAGCATTAATTTAGAAGTCAAACAACAAAAATCAGCGTTATATTTACAAATTTTCACAGGACTAGTTCCGATGGTTTTACCGAACCATCATCCTCAACTGCCAAAGCGCAAATGAACGCGATAAGATATAGTAATTAGATAAGGTAAGAATGGCTGGACAGGAGTTAAGCTCCTGGCGCCATCTATTGATGAAACGAGAACTAAAACATAATTTCCTTATAAGGTATTTCTCCCTCCCTGTTAGCATGCCTGTTAACATGCCTTCGTGGTGTAGTGGTCAGCACGCTCGACGCGTATTTGAGAGGTCCGTAGTTCGAGTCCCGGTGACACCATTGCTCATTTTTCATGACTCCTGCTTCAAAAAATACCTAATGTCTCTACAGTGGCGCCCGAACTAAAAAAGGTGGATGATGATGATGATTCTCCACCACCAGAATTTGGCGATTGGGTCCCCTAATCCCCAGTCGCCCTTTAAAAGTGGGATTGTATAAGGTATTTCTCTCGCCTTGTTAGCATGCCTTCGTGGTGTAGTGGTCAGCACGCTCGACGCGTTTTCGAGAGGTCCGTGGCTCGAGTCCCGTCAAGGGCATTGCTCATTTCTCGTGACTCCTGTTTCCTACTTAAAATACCTAATGTCTCTACATCCTTAAAGGCTGAAGGCAAAGATGGATTGGGATTAGGGTCATTAACTAGAACAGAAAGATTTTTTTGAATGTGAAACGCCTCTAGAAAATCTAATTCACCGATGGAAGATGTTTTTTGAATAATTTTGGCTTCAAAAAAATTGAAAGTGTGATTTTCCAACCAACAATGCTGGGCAACAGAGTACTTCTGAGTTTCCTTTTTTCTAAAATATGCCTCGTGTTCCTTAACGCAAAATATTAAGGCTCTCTTAGTTTGACAAATGTAAATTAAACCACACTGGCAAGGAATCCTATAAATATCCCAGAAATTCATTTCCGGAATGAGGTCCTTCAGTATTAAACTCGGAGTTTTATTGATAGGAGAATAAACAATACGAAAGTTAAATTTCTGAAAATACAGGCAGTTTTGTAGCTAATTGATGGAAAGAGAGGAATGACAACAGAATTCTTATAATCTCCTAAAACAAGAGTGTGCCTTTCGGTGTGTTGAGATGAGAATTTTTTAATTGTCTGATTAATAATGTTGGGTGAAAAGCTTCTGTCAATAGCTACTGCTTTTAGATAATTTAGTTCTTGGTCAAGAACCAGTTTGGAAGAACAAACTTGAAGTGCACGGAAAACATAGGAATCAAATGAAGCTAACTTTTGTTTAGTCCGGATGGCATGATTTGAAGTGTGGTGGAAGGCAAACCGATGAAGGTTTACGGTAAACCGTAGTATTGAACTTGGATGCTTCTAGTGGCTAATCCCTCAGTTTGCTTGTAATACTTAGTTTGGGAAACGAAATGTGTTCGTTTCGAACAGAGTTGAGTGAGGGAAATCAGCTCATCAGTTTCGATGCAAGAGAAATGAAATTCACGAAGTCTGGTTTCTATACATCTTAATGCATCCTCCACTAGAACATGGTTGAATAATGATTTTACATCAAAAGAAACCATGAGTAAGTTTCTAGGAGAAATGCTTTTAAGGGGTTTGTATACCTTCGAACACTTTTTTTTAATTTTCAAGTTTATACATTCAATTTTGGCTTTAAAATAATTAATGATGAAAAAATATGAAGAACTGAGTTATTTAATGAGCATTAATTTTGCATTTTTGGAGTGAAGTAAGAAAACAAGCAAAAAAAACGGCAATATTTACAATAAATTAGAAACACTGTGATAAAAAACGTGTAGTATATTTTCATATTTTGTAAAAGGCAAACTCATCAGAATGCTATTCTCAAGGAGACAGACTGTTATTTTAAAGCTAGGAAGTTATTTAAAATTGTTATAAGTTAGAATATGTAATATAACAGAAAAACATATTTTCTCATTAAAATTCATGTTTAACACATAATTACTTTATAAAAATGCATTTTTCAATTAGTAAATGGTCTGTCTCCTTACATGAAGTGTTCGAAACATGTATACCAAATTTCATAAGATTTCAAACATAATTTTTAAAGATATTATGTTTCTTGTTAGCATTAAAAACGAAAAATGAAAAACAAGATAAACGCATTTAAAGAATTCAAACGCTCGATTAGTTACTTTTAATCATTTTGTAAACTTAAAATTCCCCTGATTTATAACTTATGCCCTCTTTTTTTTTCAGAATTTAAATTTTTTTGCTTTCTTTCAGCTTTTAAAATTTTCTCTGCTTTTTTAAGCCGATCAAGAAGTGTTGTTTTGCATTGTCAATACGATTGTAAGTTTTATCCTAATTTTATTAACAGTTATTTTAAGTTATGCAACTTTTCTATCTATTCTAATTTCAGCTTACAATTTCCTACCAGAATGTAATTTCAGAAACGCAGTTACTGCAAATGAGTAGGAGTACTATTTAAGTCGATGTTTCGCCGACTTCGAGAGAGAGAGTCCGATTTTCCTGACTAGCGCGCGTTTGCCTTTTGGCTACGTTCTCTCTTAGCTACTACGCTCGGCCAGAGTTTAGGCCCTTGCTTGGCTTCGCCGATTTAATTAATACTTAGGGGCCGACTACTTAGAAACTACTTAGCTTCGGCTATATCTTTCAGAAAGCTTTAGTTAAGCTTAGTTTAGTTTAATTTTATAATTATTTAAGTTCAAGCCCAAGTGGAGGCTTTGCTGTATACTGCGAGTTAGGAGTTGATTGTAATTATTCTGAGAAATAAAAACTAGTTAACCCTTCTTAAGTCTTACGTGTTTATTCTCACACTTAAGCGATTATTCGCTTGTTAGTGTTTGTAGGGTTCTAAGACTGAACATTGAACACGGTTAACATCAACTTTTCATACTCGTTTGCAGTATAGTAACCAATATCTACACCTAATTTTCTAAAGCTATTAAAGTATCCTCTATAGCCATCATTGAATTGTATAACGGCATCATATACTCCGAATTTCATTGTTTTTAGGCAGACGAAAACTTCTTTTGGTATTCTTTGCCAAATAAGACAGTTAAAGCTCTGGTTTGCATTCAGAGTTTTTCCGTGCTAACATTTGCTCAACAGTTCACATTGACAGAGTTCCATATACATAGGCTTTATTTTATTTAGTATGTTCCGTGGCAAACCAGCATATTTTTCTTTGAGTAAAGTTTTAAGCTCCCAAAACAAAAGTAAACAACTCTGACACACCCACTTCGCCTTTGAAATATGTAAACCTGACGCACTTCCGGTGTGCTTTTCGAGGACAAGTTTTCAAATAAATTATCATAACTCCGGTTTAAATGAACGTAGGAACAAAATTCAAACAGTTTTGAAACATAAGACGTTCATCGAATAAAAGGAAAAAAAAGAGTTTTTTAACCAAAATCTCGGTTTCTAATGTATACAACCCCCTTAACGTTTTTTACAAACTCTATTGAATTTTTATATTGTAAGTGTTATCATCTAATGGAGATGAAAATCTAGAAACTACAAATTTAGCTAACAGGTACGAGGCAGCGCCTAAATTTGATACAATAGGGCAGAAATGAATACCACTTTTATGAATTTTGGGAAGAGCATATAATCTGGAACAATTCGCAACAGATGGAATAAGCGATTGTTTTAAGTTGTTCGAATTATTAATTAAGCAGTTAAAAATTCTTATCTCAACACATCAAAAGGCACATTCTTGTTTTAGGAGATTATAAGAATTCTGTTGCCATTTCTTTCTTTCCATCAGTTAGCTATAAAGTTGCACGTATTTTACAGAAATTTTAACTTTCGGGTCGTTTATTCTCCTATCAATGAATCGGATTCTTTGATGAGCACGCAGGCCAGTCCATTCAAGTGATATCATCCAAATATTCTGACATCATAAACGTTCTATACAAATAAACATTGTTCCTCCCTTAGGAGAACTCTGAGCCAGTAACACTTCTAAACAGCCTTACATGTGTTTCCAAGACCTCATCTCATACCTATGAACTATTGCAAAATCTCTCTCAAATAAATACGATTCAATGCACTCATTTTTACTGTTCAACCTCAAACTATGGAACCGTAATCGTTGTAGTGAAATCTTTCGTGATTAAGGACCATTCATTTTTCTCGCATAGGGCTCCAACCTCGCAAAGTAAAACGACTGATATTAATTTTTATAGAAGCTTATAGATCTGAAGTCAGCACACTAAATGGTAATTTCTTTGAGCCAACAGAAAATGGGTCTTCGGATGCAATTATTGCTTTTCCCGTTCTTGCCAAATTGTCTGTTAACTGATTCACTGCTTAAAAAACGGTTCTGTGCTCTCGGTAAAGAAGGTCAAAAATTTAATCATAGGACGATACTCAGTTTTAGACATTTAAGCATATCAAATTATAAATTAGCATATCACTTTATTCAGTAAACAGTCAAAAAAGAAAGTATCTAATTTCTCTAAGGAAACTTTAAAATTTATTAATTTAGTATTGCCACTGCATACCCGGAAGATTGATTACTGCGAAAATTTTTTTATATGTATGAGGCCGGAATCTTTTGGATATACCTACGTTCGGGCAACAATTAATGGTAAGATTTCATGAGGTTTTCATGAAATATGTGATATACGAAAGGGGCTGAAAGAGATTTTTATTAATTCAGCCACTCAAATAGATCATGAAATAATTTAATAAGTTTCAATGTGTCATGTTATTAACAGCATGACAGACATCAAAGTGATGTTCATTTTCTACCCATACTGTGTAGCCAGAACATCTGGTGTAACGCTTTTGCTTGTGTGATTCTCTACTTGAGATGGTCAAGAATATCCACCGGAACATCATTCTTGACAAAGACCCAGATTTAAAATTCTAAAGGAGTAAAAATCGTGATTTCTTTCGAGTCACTAGATGGGGCCATTTCTGTTAATTCTTCGCCCGGGAGAATGACGGTTCACTTCTTCTGGCACATCCTTCGCAAAGTGTCGCGGTGCTCCTTCTTGTTAAAGTAAGATCCACATTTCAGTGTCTTCTAATTTCATTTGTTCAATTTGAGGGAATAAAAGGGTATGCAGCATGTTCAACCAATATATTAATGAATGTTGTACTCCATTAATATGTTAATGAATATCTATTGTTCATCAATATGCTAATGAATGCTGTACTCCATGCGGAGTGTTTGCTCGCTGAATGGTGCAATCAGGGCAAAACCGAGTTACCAACTGATATTAGACTCGCGAAAGTCAAAATCTTCTTACTATCATAAAGCCGCATCAGACCGTCTTAAATGTATTTCGAAAATGTTGATGTGTTAAGCGCTGACTTTTTAGAATACGTTCAGTACTATAATTATGCAATAAAATTTCATGTACAAAATCGTTTTGAGTGATTGAGTTAAGTAAAAGAGCTTTCAGTTCATTTCATATAATATATATTTCAACGAGACTTTATTCACCAGTCGTTTACGAAGATCCTGGATAAATATATTATACTTATTTATTTTAATTCGAAGATTTGTGAAAGAAGCGCAGTAAATCAAACTGCAGTTTTTGTATTTTTAATTCCTTGTACGAAGTAAAAGAAGTATTGCAATCACGAAAAATACCGGGTACCTTATTTCAACGAAAATATACATTTTTACCGCTATCGAATGCAATTTAACGATGTTTTTGCGTGACATCTGTACGTAAGGACAGAATAAAGGACTCTTTTTCCCCAAACGAATTATAAAACTGATTTAAAATGGATTCAGAAGAGATTTTATTTTTTCCTGGCATCTGTTCGTACATATGCATGTATCTCACATAACTCAAAAACGAGTAGCCTCAGAAAGTTGAAATTTTGTATTAGGACTGCTGTAACATGTAGTTGTGCACCTCACTTTTTGGTCGCAATGAGCCGCACCATATATATATATATACTCACTCTGTTGCTAGCTGAGTGAGCTCAGTTATTTTTGTTCTTTTATGTTGTTAAATTGTCCATTTTTTGTTTTAAAAATGATTGAATTATGCTGTTCTTATCTTCCGGTTAAGGTTTTTACGGCTTTAGTTAATGTGCATGCAATATTTGTAGAATTATCAAAAATTTAAAAGTTGTTTAATTGCGGCTAAGCCTAAATTTGTTTTACTATAGCAGCCATATTTGTTTACTCTTGAAACTTAGCACAGTAGTGAATTAATTCTTTCCGCACCTTCAGTGTCTTTTTGCCCAGTGGGACCAACAGGAAACTTTTAGTTTTGTGCACCGAAAAATCTGCCTTCTTGCTTGTTTTTGCGTAGAAACTGTAAATTTAATTGTAAAAACTGTTTTTTAATTGTTTTAACTGTATTTGGTGTTTTATGTTTTTCTATATCTTTCAATTTTTAATGAAGGTACTTCGAGTTTTTATGTATTTTTGCCTTGTTGCGAAGTGAGAATTGAGTTAATGGAAGGAGAAATATATCTCTAATAAAATTCGAGGAAATAATTTTAAAGGAAATGCATTAAAAATGCCTATAATTTAATATTCCGTACAAGGAATTCATGTGGTGTACACATCAGCTTTTTTGTTTAGCAGTGTTTAAAAGTTTAAAGCAGTTCGTTATGCTCTGTAGAGTATTATTATGTCAAAGAGTTTGAACTTTAATGCAAAAGTAAAATTTTTAACTGATTTGTTAAGATCATTTTGGTTTATTCTTCTTAAAATAATAAAATTAAATCGTCTCAAAAATGCGTCAGCCAATAGGCATATGGTTAAAAATAAACAAAATGTTTTGAAGAATAAAAGGAAACTGAATCCTTTTGAAAACTCAGCTGGTTATGTTTAGCGTTTATTATGTATTTATGAAATTTAGTATGCTTTTCTCTGATTCAAAAGAGATTCTGAGACGAATACATAGTTCAGTGACTGTCTGGATGCTGTACTACTCATGTGAAAAAATACGTAAATCCATTTTATGTGGTGTTTGGTAAAGCAAATAATCGGTTTAAATGTCTTTACTGAAGAATGGCATTTTTAAATAAAGGGATAAAATAGAGTTGTTAACGAATATACTACTTAACAAATTTTAACAAAACTACTCATTTTAAATATACTACTATTCATTTGTAACTGTATAGTAAATCTATAGAGACATCAGGATTTTTTTTTGAACCAGGAAATATGAAAAATGTGCAACGCCGTCGCCGTTACTGGAGCCTGGACCTCTCGAATACGAGCCGAGTGTGCTAACTGTTACACGACGAAGGCATGACAGAAGGAGGGAGAAAATACCTAAGTACCTTCCACTAAAAGACATTGATATAAACCGATTTTTAACTGGTCACGGGCGTTTCCCGGCTTGTCTCTCCAGATTTAGACTACAATCCAATGATCTTCATACAGCTTGTGGAGTTACAGGCAACGTGGCCATTTCCTCGAACAATTCGCTAATTTGAGAACACACTACAATATAAATTACAATGATCCTTTCGCAGAATTTCAGAGTTTCAAATCTCTATGTAAATTGACCATGAATGCTATTAATGGTGAGCAACTAGAGGTGGGGGTGCACATCTAAAATTACATTCAGTTCCTCGTGGTGTTCTTTCCGTTCTTGTTCTTGATATTTATATGTGATTATATGTTGTGTTTTCCTTTTCCTTGTTTTAATTTGTGTTTACTAACAATCGAGTTTTTTGAGTTAGTTATTATGTCTTCTATTTTATCCTATTGTGCATGATAGGCAGTGTGATAGGCATTGTGTCTGATAGGCAGTCATAAATATATTTATTTATTTATTCATTTAATTGTATAAACATTTTTGTAGAGGTTTTTTTTGAAATTATGGATTGTAAAAAACTCCCTGTTTCTTTATGATTATTTTCCCTCTACTAGTCTTTAGTTACTCTGGCCCTTGGCTTTGGTCTTTCGAGGGCTGGACTTCGTTGTTTGGGGCGCTGGCGGTTGCTGGTTGCCCTCGTTTGTGGTTATACGTAGGTGGAGCCCTCTTACCTTTATGACTGTCCCTAGGATAGTTAGGCGAATTGGAATTCTCCCACACTTTGGTACCTTATAAATGATTCCATAAAACATAAGATTTCAATTTGTTGATCAATTTTAAATGGAAGAGAAACACGTCAATATAAAATTTTAAATTGGACAAAAAGCAACGTTAGTTTCCAGATCTTCATTAATCTAATTTTACTCTTTTTACCTACTTTTAAATTATTGGTCAATATTTATTACATTCATTTCAAATGAATCTCCTTCGAATGCAATGAATTTTTGCTAATGTTTATTTTTTAATCATTGACTTACGTTTCAAAGTCGTTTTTGATACTCAAAGGTACATTCCCCCTCCTTTCCGCATGTGTTTTTGTGTAACTGGAAGCATCTTCGACGCTTATTGGGGAAGTCTGGAATTAGAATCTCGGGGGCTTTGCGCATTTTTCTCGTTTCTGCATGGATATAACGTTATGCAATCAACATTACCTACGCTTTTGACTCAGTGTAAGGCGATTTTTGCTGTCTTGCTTAACCCTTCGAGAGCCAGTCATTTTATTGTTGAATCGTTTCTATCACTGGTAACAATGATTTTTAAAAGGAATGACTTGGATTGTAATTTTGATTCACTTGAACTCTTGTTGTTTTGGGAAAATGTTCAATTTTTTGGACTAACTCGAGAAGCACCTCGCCGGAAGCCTAAGTGATCTTCTAAACATTTTTGAAAGGAATTTCTCAGTAACATTTCTGATTATTAGACAACAGTCACAAAATGGCATACCTCTGGTTTAATTGACCTGTTGCTCATTAATTTAAGCGGGTGATCTACTAGAGCGCCATTTCAATTCATTCTGTACCTTCTTTGAACATCTTATACAACTCAAACCCTTTTGTTTTTGATTCAACTAGAGGTATGGCACTTAGCGATTTGCAAAAATCCTAAGCTTTCTGAAACATTTTGTTTTTTCTGCAACAAATGTTTTTAGCTTCGATGTCATAACAGGTTTTGAAAAATGCACTGCTCACGCATTTTTTAAATGTATCATTTCCCATATTATTTTACCACATTAGCACATTTTAGATCTGATTGCAACGTATAAGTGCTATTTTCTGCATTGACTGGCTTTCCATTTATCCAGCCTAAGGTACGTCTTATGAAGGCCGGTTAACAGTGAGTACATCCATCTGAATTTATTCTGTCCCATTTATGATAATGTATTTCTCATTGTTCGTATAACTACGTATTTGATGAATTTATGATTGAAAATCAGTAAGCTAGAAAATTTGCGTATGAACATATGCAGAAACTGTTACATTTAAGTTAACTGTCATTTCAGGTTATGTACATGGAAAAAACAGATTTGGGTCTAAATGATAGTATCGTATTAATAATTAATAAATGTACTGAATATTTGCTAAATCTGTGGGCCATAATTTTCTTGTATTTCGTAACTCTCTCTGGAACTTGAATGTTTCCGTGAAAAACTTCGATTCCAACTGTAGAAGATGCTGCATTTTTACTTAGGATTGCGACATGAAGTCTGTCAAAATTATGCATATTTTTTGTACTTGCTTTTCGTTTCAAAATAAATGCGCAAAATTTTAGTGAAAAATCTGAAATCGTATTCGAAAAGTATCAATAACAATAAGTAATAATTTAGCAAAAAACAATGAGAGTAACGTATAATTTGCTGAAAGTGCCTTGAAAACTATTTGAAATATATTACATCCTCTAATTCAAGTTCCAAATTAAATCGCTTTTGCCTATACTTAACACTTCTTTTGATAAATTTAACATTTATTTTGCGTATTTTTCATTATCTTCTGATTTTCATACTTGATTTTAATATTAACGAGTCGTAAATGTTTATACCGCCATCCATTTGCGTAACGTAGAACAGAAATTTAAGTTTGGTCTAATGCTGTTAGTCATACCTGAAACATGTCAGAATCAGAAGTCCAGAAGTGACGTGTAATTGGTATATAGACTAGATGTGGTTAAATGCATTTTATTGTCTGTATATTTCCAAAAGCATCATATGGAGAATTGCTTTTTAAGCATTAAGACAGTTAGTCGTCTTACTGGTCAAGATAATCCCACAGCTTCTAAAAACACCTTTTTTTCGGTCATTCTTGGCACGAACGATCATTAGGCAATTCACTTGGAACCTCTCAGAAACTACTGTTACCTAAATAATTTCTAACTAGCTCTACCTTAGGATGAGATACCTGCCTTCATCAACGATAAAACCGACACCCTCTTAATTGTTATGTTCTAAAAGATGCAGAGAATGTTAACAACGCATTGCACTTCTTGCATAAAGATCTTCGAACCTTCAGTGAGCAACAGGTCTGCTTATTGGAATACCAGTGTCGTGTCTGCTGAAGGATCTCAAACCAGCTGTCTCAAACAAACTCAAAGCAACTTATTGTTGCGTAACGATTTCATTTTGCCTCCAATAAAGGTTGATGTCTTTAGATACTGCACTTAGCCTTGGGCAACATAACCAACAAGATTATTTGCTGGTTTCGTGCAATGCACATACGGTAATATCTCTGTATGTGTCCGGTTATGTTTAATTCGCATCGAGTTCTCCTATTACTCATCATTTCTAGCCATCTTTTAAACAGTATCTTTCTGATATAATTACTGACCACATTCAATCTTAAAACTTTACGTTTGATCAAAACATCAACGCTACACCAAACATGCTTTCGTTTAAAATTTTCTCTCTTTCCCCTAATTTGCGTTCTTTTTGCTGCAGTAAGTTCATGTGTTCAATACCGTATAATTTCGTCAAATAACTGTACATTGGAGAATTTTATCTATCTTTGAATCGTGAACATCGTTCTAACAATTATCTTTTAATTCTGAATCATTTTTAATTTTTAAATATTTTTTTTTGAGTTTTAAATTCAGCATCCAAAATTAAAAGTTTTAATTGCTGCTAGTCTTGTCACATTAGGAATAACTTTCAAAAGTATTTTTCATTGCAGTCTTTTTGTATTAACGAGGCAGTCATTATATGGGATTAGGCAGAAGTTTTGTGTTTTTTGTGACTACTTTATCCAAGTTATTTGGATAAGAAAGCTTCAAAAAGCTAAAGAAAGAAAGTATTACAGAATGAATGATATTAACATTAGTTTTCTGACGCTATTAAAACAAGCAACGATACATAATGCTGCTAATTAGAACTGAAGTACCAAAACTGAACTGAAGTATAGACAGAAAGTAAACGTGAATCGTAAGAGCATGTAAAGCTCATAAATGGAAAACGCAAAACGATTTCAAAAGCAATAATTAAATCCCAAATTGTTAAAAATTGTAGTCTCTTATGTACATCACATATTTACGTTCAAAACAAAAATTTTTTATGACTAAAAATAAAGTTATTCATAAGTGTCTAGATGCAACAGAAATAAAATCAAAACTTTGGATCATTTCTGTATTAGAGAAGGTTTTTTGAGGTGATATACGATTCATGCATCAAGATTATACCTCTCTGGGAATTATATGAAGCACGGTATCAAACAGCATCATAATTATGTGTCTCTGTAGCACCGCGTATCACGTGACGCACCGTAAAAGAGCTCAACGTTCTTAATTCTCCACAAAAAGCAACCAATGTGAAAGCCACAAGTAAAATGAAAAAGAAAAGAAATGAAAAAAGAGATGCTAAACATACATTGAAAAAGCGAAGAGCTATGCATATCTTCCTCCGTGGGGGCACTGCTTTTGATGGGGCCCAAGAGGGCCTAAAATAGGACGTGGCGCGTGGCAGACGTGAGTTACGAAGACATGGAATAAGGACAAGAAAATAATATTACAAAAAGCCTCAGACCCCAATCCTTATAGTAACCTTTTTCTACTCCACGTGCCCCCTCCAACCATTTCAAAAAAAATCTTCAGAAAAAAAAGACGTAAAGGATTTTGAGGGGTTGAAGCTTTCGTTTCTTGCATATTTTTTTAGGCTAACCAGATGTTCAATGGTAGACTTTTTAACACTTAACAGTCGCTGAGTCATAAAAACTCTCAGACAAAGTTGAGATATCTCGTAAACTTTATTGTAAAAGTTCAGAGCATTTTCCTTTTTTAGAAGAGGACGAAGGAGGGCATGGGGTACAGTATATCCATCTGTTGTACAATGGAAATCCTTACAAGGAGCTTCACCCGAGCAGCTTTCGAATGCTGACCCCAATCTCAAAAGTGCATCATTTTCAACACTTTTTTTTAACTTTAAAGTTTGATAAAAGTGGAAAAAAATGTCGTTTCATAAATGTGACATAAAAATAAGATACGAATATCATTTTGCGTGTACGATAAATGGAGAACATGAAGACGTATGTTTTTTTCTCAGATTGAAAATTCACGTAATAATACTTCGTGACTCGAAAACCAAACTGCGTGAAAACAATCTCAGTATAAGTAACCAAATTTTCATATATAAAGCCTGACGTAACTGCTTTTATACGCATTACTGGCTTGCAAGCCTTGTTATGCCTACTGATGAATTGTCATCTACGACAATGACTCCACAGTGACTTTAGGAAAAGCACTTTTTATCTTCTATTGGCAGAGTAATTTTATTATCGAAGTGGCAAAACAAATAACAAAATCTGGAGTATTAATAACTAGCGGAAGTACTCGATGCCGATTAAGTTAAATTGAGAGTAATGCATCTTACAACAGAGAGAACGATACCGCTGTAATCCTTCTCTAATAACGATGCAAAAAATACGATTCATAGTCACACATTTTTCAGTCTGATGCGATATGGAACGCATATAAAAAATTTCGATAGAAAAGTAAGCTAATTCTCTCTCATTATATAAACAACAATGGCACGCAGTTTTTAATGATTTTCGTCTTTCTATTCAAATGGTCGTAAAAGCTTAAGTTCCGTCCAATATTTCACCTATATTCAATTTTAGTCGATTAAATGTGGCAAAAAATGGATCATAATTGATCAGAAATCAATAAAGCAAACAAACAAACACACACAGACGTTCTTCTTTATATGTATAGATTTCGTAAAACTTACAAATTTTTTATTAACAAACTCTACGATTTGAAGTCTTTTCGCATAGCAACACTTTTTGAAATAAATATTTTTACATCCAACGCGCGAGACTGTTGCCACTCGGATAAATGAGTGCGAAAATGAGCACTTTCAGAGTTTTTAATTAATGTTTTGTATGAAGTTGGAAATAGTCAAAATGGCTTCCCACGAATTTTTGGAATCGGGAATAATGTATTTAATGTTTGGTAATGCTGTTTTTATTTCATCGTAAAACTTAGAAATTTTTTATTAAAAAACTCTAGGATTTGAAAGCGAGCAGTGGCAACTACTTTCGAAATAAAGCAGATTTTCATCTCCAGCTTGCGAGATTGTTGGCACTCGGAAAAATTAGAGCGAAAATTATCGTTTTTCCGAATTTTTTAATTAATATCTCTGATTTTTATTTATTTATTTATTTATTTTTGAAAAAAGTGAAGATTGACCTTTTCCAAGATCCAGAAAAGAATCGTAGAAAGTTTGACGATGATAGCTATAATACACTGTAAAAAATTTTAGTCCAACGTTACTCCATTTAATGGTTCAAAATCAAAGATAGTACTAAAACATGGTTCACTTGATTTTACGTTTCACTGATATTTGGTGAAACGATCCAACTAGGTAAACGTTTCACTATTTTTAAGGAATACTTTGCAGCCAATCAAACCGAAGCATTCAGCGCATGCCTGGTCTTCCCGTGATTCCATCTTTAGAAAGTTTAATGGCATCTGTTTGAATCTGTTAACGGATAGTCGGTTGTGTATTCGATAATTACAAGGTACGTATATTTTTGGTTTGTTTCCTTTTTGATTTATGTATTAATGAAATGTAAGATACAAAATGGTGTTAAAATGCATTCGCAGTAACTTTTTAATGATTTTGTTGGAATGAGTGGCGTTAGTGCTAAAGCCTACTTTCACCATTTGGTTATTACTACTGTATAGAACGTAGCTGAATAGAAGTCTAAAAAGAGATTCCCGAACATTCTTAGTAAAAACATTGTTATAACATAATGTGTAGTTCTGCATATATTACGTAATATGTATTGCTATAAAATACGTTATAGTCATTCTGTAGAAAATAGAATACTACAATACAAACATAGAATGTTCTGTCAGCATCAGTATTGGAATATAATAGTTCTTACGCTGTTTGTGAACTTGAGAAATAAGAAGCACATAATTCATCTAAAACGTTAAAAAAACTTTTTTGACATGAAAATTTAAGTCTTGTTGTTTAAAACTAAATTTATGGTTTAATTTTTCTCTAGATGAAAATCTTGGTACAGTGTCAATCATCATTGAAAGTGCTAGAAATTTCAGATTATGGTCAGCTTACTGTTATTAACTACGCTTAATATCCAAGTTTTTTTATCTCTGTAAAAATGTGCTGATGATTTCAAAGAGTATGTTGATTATGAAAACTTTCCCTAGGGATCCCAGCAAAATTGAAAGTTATTGATTGACATGATAAAACTGTATTTGGAATATTTTGTTGAAGTAGCAAGTTTTTTTATTGCTTTGTGAAAATTTTTGTTTATTAAATCTTATTGTTTGATTAAAACCATTTTGAAATATTATCTAAACTTTCCTTTTTACGAGAAGAATTTTTTGATAAAGATGCATTGAATTATTGTTATTTAGCCATGTTTTTAAATATTCTGTTCGAAAGCATCCTTATTTGGCCAAACTTGGTATTTAAAAATTTTGTTTTTCAATATTTCATATAATAATATATATTGAACTTGAACAGTTGTGTTTATTATGCATACTGTTATGACTGCTCACCAAGCTACTACAAAAATGCCAACAATTTATAGATTTTGTTCTAGGTACTCATTCAGCTTAGCATCAAACTGCCACAAATGTTGGAATTTAAGAAATTCTGTACATTTTCTCTGCCAAACTGGGAGTAAATTTCTGTTTTACTTATCATTCAAAATGTATCTTAATTTGTGCTTTTACAGATACATTGTTAATTTGTTGAATTTCTCAAGATCAAGAAAGATTTTGCCAAACTGGTAGTATTTTTAATAGCCGAAATGACAAAAATAATTATCTCTTAACCCCTCTTATAATCCTGCAAAATCATGTTTTGTAGTTTGAGGTGGAACGTAAATGAATTTTGACTATGGTTTCTGATTTTAAGAAATAACTTTGCATTAAGAATTTAATTAATATCAGGCATTTAAAATAATAGCAAATAAGAGACTTTTTTTTTTTGAAGTAGTTAAGATGTGCTATTGAAATTGTATTTATTTGTGTTTAAATCTGCAAAACGAAGTTTGATTGTTTAAAAATATAATTGATTATTTCTAACCAGTTAGAATATGAGCTAAGTGTTATTTCTTCATATGTCATTTCGTTAGTGGTAAATATGGCAGAATATTAGAGTAATTGACATTGTTTATTTTTTATTTGATATCAATAATTCATAGATGCATTAACTTCTTTTATAATTGGAGAGCATAACACAAAGATTTAATTTAAGTACTATTTTTTTAACTGTGCAGTATAATTTATTGTTAAGGGTAACAAATATTGCCAAATACGGTTAACGTCATTTAGAAAGCATTACATTAGTGTATGTGAGAAAAGAGCCTGTTATATAGGAAATAAATGAAGATAATTGTGCAAAACTGATGCTGTGGAATTTCCTTGAATATTTTTGCAAGTTGATTTTTGGTTTATATAATCTAAACCTTATTTTTTATTTGAATAATTTAAACTTTTTGCTTAATTTTACTTGTGAAGTCATCCAAAATAACATTTTGTTTCGAAGACATCCATTTTTTTTAATTCAAATAATATGCAGAGGACTATTTGTACTTTACCTTTTTTGTAATTATTTTAGGTAACTTTTAAGTGCTTATACATGAATACAATAAAAACGTTTGATAAATTTAAATTAAATGTATATTTTATAGTTATTTTGATGTAAATATTAATATTCTTTCAAGATGACAGTAATAAAGGTAAAGTAAATTTTCAGTTTAAATTCTCAGAGTATAAGTCTCTGATTTGTATCAGTAACTGTACATGTAATTGCTCCAGTTTTCTTTTTAATTATTTCAAATTGCTGAAATATTCAAAATATTCAGTTTTTAAGCTGTTATATTTTCAAAATATATTACTACAAAAAGTTGTGTTTCTGAAAATTTCCACTTTCTTAGCTAACAGTGCTTTTTGCAATCATATCATTGTATCAAGGGATCCCAATCGCCTCCAGGCGGGCAAGTGGCCCCAAGGTGGGCATGGAAATTTTATAGGGAGTCGATGAAGATCTGGACATTGACAGCCGAATTTGCAGTGGCAATTAATCAGCATAGTCAAGATTCCTATTGATTCCAGAAGTGCAGGTACGTATATGCTTTATTTCAGATTTTAAATGTCATACAAGAATAATATCCCAAAATAAAAGTTGTTACCAAACCAACATTGCCTTTTCCCTCTTCTAACCTAGTATAAGTAGATTTGAGTCAAGTCAGCAATTTACTATGGGAAGAAAGAAACAGGTTGAATATTTGTAATGGAAGTGATTTGAGAATTGAGCAATTTTATGCCAAATGCTAAAAGAATTACATGAATGCACAGATCACATTAATTATTCATACTTCTGTGTAATTAAAATTGAAGTTTTGTGCAGTTAAAATCCGTTATTTTGTTTCTGGCAACTTGTTTATATTTGTAAAATTAAAAATAAAGATTTAAAAAAAATTAATCCAATAAACCATTTTTTTAAAATTTTTGTTCAAAATTTTAGTTTGCTGTTATTGATTTGCAATTATTTGTATTTTGATTATGCTGCATTACAGAGAAAAATGTAAGGGGTTCGATGAAGAAAACGTTTTTCTAAAGTTCTTTTAAAAGGGGTTTATGTAAGAAAAAACTTGAGAACCCGTGCTTTACATAAGAAAAATTTTCCAAAATCTAGCTTCTCTATTTTTACCTTTACTAACTTGTATTATTCTTATTTTTAAATGTAATGTCATATATTACATATAATTTTCAAAAACCTTTTGGTATTTTCTGATTATTCATCCCCATTAAAAAGTCACAAATTGATTGCTGACTGGAGAGAGATATTTGTTTAGATATCCTTATTTCTAGTTCAAAAATGCTGCTTTCATAATTTCTTTTCTTTTTCCATATAAGACATGCAGTCTTTTTGGGTTTTTTCCACTCTTCTTTTCACGTACACAGCGATCTGCTTTCACTGAAGGAAGCAGCAGAGAATTCCAGAAACTTAGCATTTTGAACAACCATGGCATCAAAATCATAAAATGACACACATGAAAAAAAAAGGCACATGATGCCTTTAAACAAGTCTTATTGCACTGTATGTGTGTAGGAAGTTAAGTCTGAGATTTCGCCGATGAAAACTGCAATATGCTATTCACCGCTATACTGAAACACAGAAATTCCCATAGAAGGGATCATAATCTGCCGTCGTACTGGTGAAATGTCTGGAAAGCCATTTGGGGTTGCTATGGGCACAACTAAATTGCCACATAAATATATTTGGGTAATATTGGTAGGTTTATAATAGTAAAATAAACACTTTGGTGCTGGTATAATAATGTAATCCAGCTAATTTTCTTAATGTTTTGTATTTTTTTAATGCTTAATGTTTTATAATTCTTATAATTGTGTATTTTTTACTAAATATACCTTTAGATGTGTAGGCATATTAATATACATTATATATTAGATTTTTTTAAATACCGGTGGAATGTATGCTCTACCAGCAGCAACACATTTCAACATAAATATTTTTTGGCGGCATGATGCAATGCCTCATCAGTACATTTTTGTGCTTCTTTGCTGGGTTCGGGGATAGTCTTAATACCTCCTTTTTTAAAAAATAAAATCCTCAATATCTCAAAGTATTGATGTTCGGCCAGCCATATATTTGATATTTAGCCCTGGTATTTGACAAAAATTGTTTTTAATGCATCTTCCTTTTTTATTGTGTTTTTGTTTCTTCTATACTTTTTATTAGAAACTAAAAGTAAAACTAACATTTTACTACCAGTAATGATATGGTTGATACTGTTTAACACTGGCATTTCGACCCAGGTTTGAATCCATGCAAACGCACTGCCTGCATGTTTGGCTTCCTCCATGTGTAACATGAATGCAACCCAATGTACATACCCTAGTCAGATAGCAATCGAGTGGCTTGCTGCATCCAAATAAACCAATCAAAATGAATATTTAAGTTTTTATTAATTAAATTTAATATATTATGGATGCTTTATGTTATTTTTAGTATATATTGCAATGATAGTATATATTTGTTGTAACTTATATACTAAAACACAGAAACATCAGTCAGTATAACCTAGTAATACTAATAGTAACATCAGTCATGATACGAGGGTGAGAATTATGAAAGAAAAAATAAATATAAAATTAATAGTTTAGATAATGCATGATGTTATGTAGCTGTGTATTAACGCTTCTTTTTTTAGGTTCCCAATGATGTTGAAATAGAGCTACAAACAGTATCTAAAAGATGTTGTCTTCTTTCAATCACTGGTTGTGAAGGCCTGACCCTGTACTCCCCAAGACTACCTCGACATCCATGCAAGATCAGAATGTGTTGTGACTTATCTCAATTGGAACATTAGAACAAGCTTATGAAATTCATCCTGGCAAAAGAGTGCAGTCACCAAATGGTGCGTTATGAGGTACACCGTCGCTGAGCTTGATATAATGTGCTTGTCAGACCACTGTGCCCACAAATTACCACCCGTTGCATTTCCGATACAACCAACAGTGTGAAAAATCACTGATCTAATGTTGAGTACCATGCATTCTTTGCGTCTCTCTTCTAATGATTATGAACTGCAAGAACTGTTTAAGTATATGAGACAACCATTAAATTGTTAAATAAAAAATTCTAAATTTGGGTTTCATGATATTGTTAAATATCCTATTGAAATTTTCACAAATGTATTAAAATGACTACTACATACACTTGTGTTTTCTGAGATTTATTGGTTTAAATACTCCAGGATATGAAACTGCAAAATGCTTTTTGTCAATATTATAAGTAATGGTAAATATCCCCCCATGCATGCTTTACAAGTACATTTATCTTATTTATTTCATACAATTAAAGTTTTCAAGTTAGAAGAATGTTATTGATGTATGTCCTGTTTCTATATAAGCATAATAATGTATGCTAATTATTCAGAAGTACTTGTTATTAAATTCTGAAAAATAATGATTAAAATATTTATAAAATATACGTAATCATTCGACAGGTTTTATGAGTAGTTTCATTTTAAATTTCTTAAACAGAATATAAGTGATATAATTTATTAAATTATGCTTACATGTATGTCTGTGCAAAATTCAGCATAAAATATTTCTTAATGAATTACTTTTCTTACGTAGCAGTTGCAGAAAATTTGTCTATGTGGATTTAAATGTGTTCTTCATTAAAGCTTTGCCATCTTAAGTTATGTTTTTCCTCTGACTTATTTTACATGAAATGTTGACGTTTCTATATAACATGCTACCAAGAGATATGTTTAATCTGCAGAAAAATGGAATTTACTTTTGAATTTATTGAACAATATTAATAGCTTTGGAAAATTTTCTTTATTGTATAGGTACATAAGTATTATAATTTATCATGCTTCATAATATATTTTAACATATTGTAAATAAAAAATTACCATAAAGTAAAACTTGTTTTTGTGTGAGGAGGGGACATGGGAAACCTTACAGATTCTAGCAAACACTTCTGGTCTCCAAATTTTAAAGGTAAGTGTCATGGCATGTGAATGAAAATAAGAATTATGCATGGAATAATTTTTCTTTATATAGTATAATAGTAATTAGTTGAATAGCTGTTAATTACACATTACACACAATGTATAATATCAATTTTGTTATGAGAAAGCAATTTCTGTTGTAAATTTAAATACTAGAGACCTTGAATCTCAAAGCTAATGCAATTTAATTTACAAGTGAAGGCATATCAAACATGAATTTTTAAAATTCAGCTCTTGCAATGAGCAGTTACATTTTAACTTATTCCTATTGGTGTGTAAGGCATTTAATTTTGTAAAAATATATTTTTATATACATGCTAATATATTGCAAATGTGTATTTTAATGATATATATTTTATACTTTCATTCTCTCAAAACTGAATCAATCTTATGCAAGTAAATCTGCTGTTCTAGCCAAATTTTCAATAATTATTGCTATAGATATGCTGATTTGCATAAGAAATTTCTAAATATCTTAGCCACAGCAGTAATGAATTAAAAAAAGTACCAGGAGAAGGGTGCCATAGCAGTAATTGAATAAAAAAATACCAGAAAAATGGATAATAGAAAATTTTATGACTGAACTCTCAAATAACTTCCTATAATTTACAGTTAACGGTAAACATAATTATAATTAAGGGTTTAAGGTATTCTCAATCCATATTGTAATATAGCCCATTTAACGCATTTCTAATTTATGGTTCAACATTCCCCATTCTTGCTTTAACATACTGCCAATTCTTGGTTAAACCTATTACCAAATAATGGTTCAACCTATTACCAAATAGTGGTTCAACCTATTACCAAATAATGGTTCAACCTATTACCAAATAATGGTTCAACCTATTACCAAATAAAGGTTCAGCCAAAGCACCAAATAATGGTTCAGTGTTTTACCATCTTTTGGTTGCAACTTTTTCAGCACCATAGTTTGGTGAAACTTTGAACCAAATTTTTAACAGTGTAGTGACTGAGTTATTAGAGAACAAATAAACAGACTTTCTTCTTCATATATACATACTACATAGATAACAGACATTAATAATGCAATACCGCAAGTTAATGACTGAAATCATTGTTGCTAACTCGCCAGCACCCCTTCTCTAAATCAACTAGTAGATGACTGTCTTAGAATCACCACGAAGCTCCCCAGAATTACGCAGATGGACTGCATCATCCATCAGATTACAAGGATAGCAATATGCATGGACGTAAATTCTAACATATTCGAGATGTTTTTGCAGACAGTCATGATCTGTCAATAGTCGGAAGTCGGTGTCAATAGTCATGTCTTGTCTTATCGGGAATATCCACAAGGTTCTCTTCCTCCGTCGCTTTGCGTTGTTTCTATTCTGTAACTGGCGCTTTATTTTTCTGATTCAGTTTCTGTCGATATTTGTTGTTAAAAGATAAAATATCACATTTTTCTTAAATATGTGTGTAACATTTTTAATTGAAAATAATTATAATTAATTGCTTAATTAATTGCTGCAATAAATTTAAGAATTGTATAGCTAAATGGAGCGAATCTTCGTCGAAGACTAAGTAGTGCTTGCATAAAATATCAGAAATATCCATTAAAAATGCAGGCAACTAACCATTCAAGCTTACAGAAAAGATAATTATCTCTGTTCTGCCTTTTAGAAACTAAAGGCGAAAAACTGTTACCAGTACTGAATTTTGCCATTTTTTTTTCAAAGTCTGTGGAAATTTTTCAGGAACAAAAATAGTATTTTGTTTAGAGACAACAATCCGTGGCTCCTTGTGAAAAAGTTTCAGAAATAAAAACAGTATTTTAATTAAAGACAACGGCCTGTGTTTCCTGGTGATTTTGATTTTTTGTGGAGGTGGTCTTCTTAAAGGATTATGTTAAGTACCATTGGTATATTGTGACGAATTCGTAATTCCAATCATTTTTATGGTTTCATAGAAGTAACTGCCACTATAAGATATACTACATTTGTGTTGCTTTTATTGTCCACGAATTTATCATTGCCGAGGGGAAAAGAACATTGTTGTTGTTCAAAGCCCTGACTTGATTCTTAGTATGACTTTGGTCACCCCCATTCTAATTTTGATCGAAGAAGGAATCCAAGGATGTCACAGACTTCTCCTGCCGCCAACCTTTCGATGATACTTCCGGCTGTTGGATTTGTAAAAGTTTCCATCCTGCAGAGACATTATACCTTTATAGACACCGATGCCTTTTCTGGAGTTCGAAACATGGCGCAACTATATGTCCGAACGCTGTACCGAGCATGGCGGCTTGCTGTATTTGCTGTCAGATCTTAATTTCCACCTAAGGCCTCAGAATTATCGTATAACTTCTAATAATTTTATCTCTTATTTCATTAAAGTAAATTAAATGGATTGAAGAATCCCAGTCTTTATCAGGTTCGGAATGAATACATCGGATTTTCAAGCCTCGTTGATACATGGCGTTTAAATTATTAATTATCATCTAAAAGTCAGATCAAAGTAAATGCTTGTTGACAAATTTTGATATCCAGTACTTTGAGCAATATGCATATGTAACAACCGTTCATTTTGTTTTTTACCTTTTGAGAAGATAAAGAAAAGTCGTGTATTTCTTATATATAAGTATTAAAAAAAACACTTTGCACAACATGAGCCCAGGTTGAAAATGAAAGAGGGAAAAAACCATTTTCTGCGCAAAGCTCATATTCCAATACTTTTCAGCGAAATCATGTAATATAAGAGAAATGGAAACTCTTTGTCTTTTCGAGCATCTACGAAAAGTTACAGAAAAACAGAAAATTCTTCCATCCAAATATATAGATGGAATACCACGCGGAAATAAAGGAAGGAGAATTGGGAGAAAGGAAGATGTGTTTCGCGTTCTTAATTTTCGAAGGTACTACTAGCCAACAGAGAATGGCACACACACACACAGGCGGAGAGAAGAAGATTGCACGAAACGGGATGCCTTGATCAAGACTCTTTTGCATAATATATCCTGAGACGCCGACCATCTTCTCTCGCTCACGCGACGTGAGAAGTGAACGGAAGAGGTTGCTGTCTGAGTGGCTGGCCTCGCTAGCGCACGCCTTTCACATTGCAGGATGGTTTTGGGAGAATGATATTTTTTACAATTGAGAAAGAGGGAGTGGAAGGAGGTACTTGAAAGAGAGGTTCTGAAATTTAAACCTAACGGATCTATTAACGCTATGCGGGGACAATTTAGATATCCAAGAGGATGTTTAGCGACAGATAGTAATTCCCTGTCTCGAATACTTTCGTTTGGTATTGTTTAAAAGTTTACTGACAGCCAAAGTGTCTGCGACTAACCTTTTCCTTGAACCTTTAAATTTCAATAATTAAAGCCCGAATATAAGACGATGTTTTTTTCTTCTCTTTTTAAAGTACCCTTCTAAAAACCGTAGGAGGACCCTGCTAAGGCGACCATCAGTCTGTGGTGAATTCAGAGACGGTCTGCATGATCTGTTGAAATGCCCAGTAACAAAGGAGCTTTATCTTCATTACCCATAACAAATAAATTCTGCCTCATAAAAGGAAAAAACACAGAAGAAACATCATTGAACCAAGGAATATGTCAGCAAACATCGGCCCACATTTTGTCACCCATAGCGTACAGTACTGCATTCGAAACAAATTTTAATACCCAGACAGTTTCTCTCTTGTCTTCTGAAGTTTCTTGTACTCGCAAAACACAGCTTCGATTTTACGAGTTACTCCTATAACCTAACATCAGCAAATAATAATCAGGCTAACTCCTCACAAGCATTATATGCTAAAATATGCGAAGAGCGTTAGACCTCACAGAAAATATATATATGCATATATATATATATATATAATAAAGCCACAATCGAAGGTGACTACTGTTGACTCGAATATAAAACACTGGTGCCCTTGTCTTGCTGTCAAATAACAACTATATTTATATGTAATATAGTATACAGTATTATGAGTATCGCGTATAATATGTGACATATACCATTAATGTATATAATTTTTAATGTAAAATGTTGTTGTTGTGTCTAATCGAACTTGTCTGACCTAGTTAGAACAAATCCAGGAGTTTTATCGTGGCAAGGAGTGCAAGACAGCCTCTGTCGTTGGCCTTAAGCACCATATAAGTGACAACAACCAGTTCAGCCCCAATTTTGAAAGGGGGGTTGGTTCGAGGTCTCCTACCGCTCTTACCACGCCACCAAACTACTCAAGAGGACTTTCAGCTCGCTGTATATTTTTATTGCCTCCATACCGCACAGACACTACATATTTATAAATATCCATGCTTTCTTCGGGACTCGGGCCCTTCGGTACGGTTGTCATTGTCATAACCACTATCTCGTCTGGGCGGCATGTAAAATGTTAATGTAGCAGATATTATGAATTTCATTCCTAGCATTTCTCCACTGTCAAATTGTCATCGGAACTGCTGCTTTCATGGAAGATACTGTAGTTAAATTTTTGCCGAAAAAAGAACAGTCTCGTAGTAAAAAAAGTTTAAAACTATGGCCCACTGCATTATCATAGTATTTGGTGGTCTAAGCTGAAATACATTCGCCAGATGGTCAGCTTTCCAATCAAATATTTCCAATCAATCAATCTGCTTTTACCTTCAGATGAAAGATTCTATATCTTTGTGCTATAGGTTAATGTTTTCTCATAATTTCAAAGCAAGATATCTAATGAGGCATCATCCATGTTTCGTGGCAGATGAAGCAGGGGTCCATTTCATTAAATCCACCGTGTATAAAAACGAAACATATCCTGCAACATTGCTGCATAGTGTGCAGCGTATTTTAAATATTCGTAGCGTGGCTTCATCTTGCTCAAAATACCGAATTGGATTTTTCATATTCTTAGTTTGAGAAAGCAAAAGCGCTTAATATGCCATCTCTTGCCATATGTATTAAACTTCTATCATTTAAAAAGTCAAGACTGATGTATGTTTCATCAGAAAAAACACTTCTTCGAAATGTTTTACCTATAACAACACAAACTTTTAAAATAACTGCAAATGTTATTTTATAAAAAATATTTTCCTTAAAATTAATTTATGATCCAAATTTTCCAAAGATAAATATTAGTTCATAACCAACTAATTTTGGAATTTCGATATTTAAAGATTCATATTTTTTGTCCAAATGTGCAAATTAGTAAAAGGAATATCAGCATATGATTTTTATACATGATTGCCAAACTATATTTAAAACTACGGGATTATAGATCCTTAAAATAGACATTTAGTAAACTCTAGTACTTATCAAATTGACACTTCAAAATGAATTCTAAAAAAAAATTAAAAAGTATCTAAAAAGCACAATAATCTTTATGTTAAAATGCGCGAAGGAAAATAACTGTTCTGTAAAATGTTAGCTAGACTGCTGAGTTACGGGCGAAAATCATCACGGAGAAAACAACGCAAGGTGAAACCATCTTAGTACAGAACATCGTTGAGAAAAGAAACCAAGGAGAAAACATCTCAGTTCTAAAACATCGTGGTATAAAATACCGTCATCGAAAACAAAACAGTTAAAAAACATCGTAGTTTTAAAACATCGTCGTAGAAAATGCCGTGGTAAAAAATAAATCACCTAAAAATAAGTGCATAGCGATATCATGACAGACATGTATTTTCAGGCTGGCTTAAAGTTGTAAATATATATTCGCGTAAAGGTTTGTGAGCGCAGGAAAGAATGAGAAATATTTTTATCCCTATATTTCATATGTTTGAATTAATTAATTATTTTTTGCAGGAAACACAACAAGGAATCTTAAGCATCCGAAAAATAAAATGAGTAGCCAATTAATGCTATACCTAGAAATTACTACAATTTTAAACTTATGTATTAAAAGACATTATTTAATTAATTCCTTTTTTTAACAGAAAGTATTAATTACCTCAAAACTATGAAGTATAGAGGTAAAAAATTTCTCATTCCTTCTTGCCCTCACAAATGATTATGCGAGTATACATTTCCAACTTTTAAAACCTGAAAACATATGTCTGCGATGTTATCGTCATGCGGTGGGTGCGTTGTATTTTACCGCGATATTTTCTGCGACGATGCTTTTAGACAGCAATGTTTTTGAACCGCCCTAAAAACGATGTTTTAGAACTGCAATGTTTATTTCTTGGTTTCGTTTCTCCCACGATGTTTTGTACGACGAAGTTTTTGCCTTGCGTTGTTTTGACTTTTTCGGCGGACACCGAACTGTTGCGCTGAATCTCACAATTAAGTATCAAAATGGCAAGATGGGAATTAACGAGATCTGGAAGACTAAAATCAACAATAAATTGTAATTTTTTTAAGAATTTTAAATGCATGGGATTGTATCAGCTAAAATTTGGCGCAAATGTGGGTCATTGTAGAACGAAAAGATCTTCAAGAATAGTAAAATGTTAATATGTAAATGAATTACATATTCTGTTAATGCATCCCTAGCATCTCCACAGTCATCTAAAAAGCGTGATCGAAACCAGACAAAGAATTGTAATGAAAATAAATAATAAAATTAAATTTTAGATGCAATAAATTAGGTATGAAGACAGCGGAGGATCAGGATTAGATAATACTAAGGAGAAAAGTCCATATAGACCGAGTTTTACTGTATGTCTGTAACGACTTTAGGTATTTTTGAAAGCAGGAGAGATGAACAATGAGCAAAGCCCTTGCCGGAATTCGAACCACGAACCTCTCGAATACGCGCCGAGGGTACTGACCTGACCACTACACCACGAAGGCATACTGAGAAGGCGGGAGAAAAAACTTATGTACTCCCCATTTTAAAGGACAACTGGGTATTAGGGGAGACCCAGTCAATTCCTGGTGGTGGAGAATCATTATCCACTACCTTTTTTAGTTCGGGTCCCACTGTAGAGACATTAGGTATTTTTTGAAAGCAGGAGAGATGAAAAATGAGCCATGCCGTCCCCGGGCCTGGAACCACGGACCTCTCGAAAACGCGCCGAGCATGCTGACCATTATACCACGAAGGCATACTAAGAAGACGGGAGAAATACCTTATATGTTAATTAGCATTCTATGGAGGTTTGAAGTTGTAGTGAATTTCGTATTGAAAACTCGGGGTACTTGGTTGCTGAGGATGGTCACTGTAAGAAAAATACACCAAAATCAATTACTCGATCTCTGAAATTTCGATAGGCATTTATAGTTTTTCCTCCAAACAGACAATAAAAATCATGCTCAGAATATTTTTTTCACATGAAAGGGGATTTAATAAACATGGAGAATTTCTTAAAACAGCTAAATATCTGCAGTTCAAGTTATGGTATCATTTACAATTAAAACAATTTTATTTTGCTTTATTTTCAAATACAGACTTTTTCTAACGTAATTTTATAGAAAATGAGCTTCGTTTGTTTATTATCCCAGAAGATTTGTTTTAAATATATTTTAGACATATTTGATCCGATGGTTTTAGAAGGATAGCATAATATCCCTGTGAGCTAACTATGTGCGATGAATAGTCAAGATGAATTGAAATATATATAGCGAGTTTATAAAGTATTTATTTCTTTTGCTTTCTTGGCATACCTTCGTGGTGTAGTGATGAGCACGCTTGGTGCGTATTCGAGAGACCCGTGTTTCGAGTCCCGGCCAGGCCATTGCTAATTTTTCATGTCTCCTGCTTTCAAATAAAACCTATTGTCTTTACAGTGGCGTCCGAAAAAAAAGTTGGTGGATGATGATTCTCCACCACCGAGATTTAGCGATTGGGTCCCCTAATTCCCAGTCGTCCTTTAAAAGGGGAGTATATAAGATATTTCTCCAGCCTTCTTGGCATGCTTTCGTGGTGTAGTGGTCAGCACGCTCGGCCCGTATTCGAGAGGTCCGTGGTTCGAGTTCCGGCGAGGGCAAACATCGTATCTGATAAGGAAAGAACAGAAAACTACAAGGTGAAAATGTTTTTATTATTTTTATTTATATATGTTTTTTTAGTCTCAGCGAATAGTTAATTTACTCATTATGTAAGTCAAATAGGAAAAAAAAGGTTGAGTTTTTCTGAATACGATATCAAGGTTTTAAGAAGAAGCTACTATCTTTAACCATTCATTTTCCCAGAAAAAGTTGATATAAGTGTAATTAAAGAGAAAGAGTGAATTGAACTTCTCAATCTAATCACGTTAACGGAAATCTGAAGAATTGTTACAGCTGTAGCTTTTCAGTTTTAAAAATATATACTAATTTTTATTGTCATATTTTTCTCAAGTTTCACTAGTGTGATTTCGTGCTCATAATTTTTAGCCCAAAGGTCGTTAGCCCAAAAGGGCTATTAATTTCGTTTTGACATTTTGCGTCGATTCACTTTCTACGTTAATTCACTTTTCAAACTGTTGCCACAAAATATTACAGCCCTGTATTATATTTAAAGAATTAAATAATGAAGCATCTGCGTGAATGTATGTATGTTTTTTCGCATTGTGTTAAAACAACGGTACTTAGAGCCATCCAGTTTTGAATAACGTACGTTTCCGCCCAAATATGGGCATTTGGAAGCCCAAATTTGGAGTTTGTTTTATTATCTGCTTTATATTTTGTCAGACATTAAACAATTTTTGATTAGCAAACTCAACGATTTAAAAGTAAGCAATGGCAACACTGTACGAAAAAAAAATTTTTGTCTCCAGCGCACGAGACTGTGTATCGGAAATTCTAAAGATATGCTCATTTCAAAATTATTTTGCGATATTGCTGTTGAACTAAATTTTATGGTTTAAGTGCGAAGAACATGATATTTAATAAATAAAGGTAACACATAAAACGTTAAAAAAACGTTCCTTTAATGTAAAATCTGAAAGCTTTCAAATTGTTATATTTATCCTTTTTTTTATTTTATTTATTTTAAGTAATTTTTTTTATTCTTTATTATTTTGCTAATAAATTCGTAATTTCGTAATTTTTTTACACAGGTTATATTTTACATTTAAAGGTTCATCTTCTAAACGTAACTAATAATTATTAGACTAAATTAAACTGCTTAAATATTATATAATAAGATCCATAATTTATTTTGAATTGGATTAAATACCTGCAATGAAAAGATCACTATCGTTTGATAAGGGGATGTATGATTTTTTTAGAAGATTGCAGTTCACTGAAATATATTTATTTATTGTCGATTAAAGAAAAATCATACTTTCAGTAAAAAACGCGTCCATAATAACACTGTGTCAAAATTTTCCCAAAAAGTCAATTTGCAGCAAAGATAAAAACTGTAAAAAAAAGAAGTAACTACCAATTCCCAGTTCTCCCTACACTTTATTTGTCTACTCAAAGTATAAACAGTGGAGCCTAAAGAAATATTTTTGAATATTTGTTTATCTCCGAATTTACAGTAATGCATTTGTGTTTCAGGATGGCAATATTTCTTCTCCAAGACTTCAAATTGCTAAGCTTCGGTTAAGAGAATTTTATGAACGTTATTGAATGTATATCCAGACCACCTAGATCTGAACCTTATGTAGAAGCACTAGGGTATTTGAAAATGGAGTATTCGTATATGAAGTAGAGTTAAGGGAAGCTTCTGACCGAAGAGAGATTTAAGAATTCGCATAAAATTACTCAAAGAAAATATACTAAGAACTCTCGTACTAACTTCCGTAGAAAAGCACCTTTGAACGCGACCGTAGCTTTTTACCATCAATGTAAATAAATATCGATATTAATTAATAATCATAATGTTATTTTCTAAGAATCTGTCCAAGACGACAAAATCTGTAACTAAGTTAAGCACCAAATTTCGTTATCAAATAAAGCATTTTATGTACTAAATAAATCAAGGAATTGCATTTCTTGTTGCTTTTGTCAAAATTATTTTTATGAAAAACAGTACTTAATGATAACTGCGCCATTAATTATATTCCCTCTTCAATAATTTCGCACGTAGAGTCATTAGGAGTTTTTTGAAGCAGGAGTCATGAATAATGAGCAATGCCCTCGCCGGGACTCGAAGCTCGGACCTCTCGAATACGCGCCGAGTTTGCTGACCATTACACCACGAAGGCATGCTAAGAAGGTGGGAGAAGTACCTTATATACTCCCCATCCCTTTTTAAACGGCGGCTGAGGATTGGGAGATCCAGTCGCCAAATCCTGGTGGTGGAGAATCATCATCCACCACCTTTTTTAGTTCGGGCGCCACTGTAAAGACATTAGGTTATTTCGCTGCAGGAGACATGAAAAATGTGCAATGCCCTCGTCGGTACTCGAACCTCGGATCTCTCGAATACGCGCCGAGTGTGCTGACCATTAAGCATACAAACTTAATTCAGCAGTGACGGCATGGTTTATACGATTTCAGCAAAGCCTCGAGAGCTATCTGTCTAAGGGGGAAAACCTTAGTGGAGGAATTTCTAAGGGAAACTCTCTCGTATGCAAGTCACAGATGGGAAAATGCGAAAACACCCAGGCAGCACGCACCAACATCCTTTCGCTGGATTCGAACCTCAAACCGAACTACCAGTTTTCAGCGACTTTACCGCTGGTGGGCTCAGCAGTAATAACAGCATTGTTTAAATGATCCTTCCAGTGTAAATGCGAAGTAAAACTTTATTGTTAAAGTTAAGAAGACAAAAAAAAGTTGTATTAGCAAGAATGAATCCAAGAACACATTGGTAAACTGCGAGCTCAGCGAAAACTTTAAAAACTTTAACAAACTCTCTGGTACGGTAGTATGATCTAAATTCCTTCATCAATTTTTTTCCCGTCCTGTCATAATTTTATTTTTATCATCCAAGCGGAAAATGTGTGTGGTTTTCTGGGCGGAAGTTAATTTCCCAAAATGGAAATTTTGCGAAAAATGTCTGTGCATCTGAAATCATCTACGCTAAATTTTCTTATCTTTAGTCCTATTTCTCTAATCTTAATTGTATAATTCCTAAATATTTGGTTAAGAAAAAAAAAACAAATAAATAATAATAATAATAAAGCTGAATTTAATAATAATCCAAAGAAGTCCAGTAAATTGTCAAATTTCTTTTAACTGTTTATTTCGGGGGGGGGAGAGAGAATAAATTCATTTGAAGAACTAATAATTGCAAAAAATGTTTCATCTGTATTTATATTTACTTTCATACATTTTTGAACATTTCCATTCAACGTGATTAAAATAGGTGTTTGTGGATAACATCACAACAGGTCAGATTGTCCAGAGTGAGGCTGTCTGCTTAGCCCATCATTTAAGAGTACCATTTGTTCGCGAGTTATCTCTATTTGATTATTATTTTACATACGAGGGGAATAGAACAGAAGTTTACCAAGTTCTGCAATAGATGAACTATACAAAGAAGTAGAAAAATTTCCTGGTGAATTATTTATTCGCATGGGTCCAAGGACAAGTACTTTATAATTCTTTAACTTTGGCAATAGACTATCAAAAAGAAAAGGGCAGCAATTCTGTAATTTACACCGTGACTTATATCATTAAAATCCAGGATTTAAAATTATAAACATGGAAGCCATGGAATTAAAAACCTTGTTATTTATCCATAACTTATCTGGCAGAAATTTTCATTAAATTAGCATGATAAAAGTCGTGTATGCCTTGAAAAATGCTCAAACAGGGAAAAAATTATTATTATTATATGCGTGAATGACTGAAGTAGTAATTTTATCTACATGTCATCACGCCGCGTCGGCCATCTTGATCCCTTCTCAACAAAAATGGCGACGAAAAATGTCCAGATATGGCGTTTATTATTTATGGAAGACAGTCGTTTCTTACATACCTTGCTTCTTCTCATTGATGGGATTTGAAACGGAGAGAGATGGGGGCTGTTGTCCCCGCGTCTTTGTGATGGAAGAGCTTTATTGCCGACTTATTGGGCAGCCAGCGCCATCTATCCGTCACATTTGGAAATATTTCTTTCTTAAATTACAGCTTTCTTTTCCCCTCAATCCATTGAGATTATTATTAGTAGCATTTACTTTTATCTTAGCATGTATCGCTGTAAATTTAAAATATTTTTAGTTTAAATTCATATCTGTCCTGTTTTGGTTGTAATAGATGTTTAAAAAATTTCATTTGTCGTATAAAAATTGTTAATAACGTTAATAATTTCTGCTAACTGATAAGGAAATTGATAACTTTAATATACAGGAGACGATGGGGAAACAACAAAAAGGAAACCTAAACTCATCAGTTTGAATTAGTCTGATGAAATAACGGTTATTGTTATTAATGAAAGCGAATTTTAAGATTTTTTTAAAAATTTTTATGAATCAATTTTTTAAATTTTTTTAGTTGAAAAGTTTCTTAAACATTTATGAATCTTTCCTGATAATTTATACCAGCATAATTATTAGAAAGCATTATAGATATGTTTTTGTGAACATTATGTATTATTTAAGGAATTGTTTAATCTGAAATAAATTTAAATGCACTTTCCTCCTGAGATTTGTATTGTTTTAAATTATTCAAACTTTTCTAAATCAGAACAAAACTTTGATTTTTTTTATTCGTATTTCTCATTATAAAAGAGTTATTTTGGATTTAATTTTGAAGCAATTAGAGCATGCTTTTTATAAAATATTAAAATTCGGAACATAAGAAAATCGCAGTTACTTACATATAAAAACAAAGCAATTAAACTATTCGAATTGAAATTAAATCCTCATTTAAAATATTTATTACTTTTGAAATGAGATAGATATACAGCAAATGTTTAGAAGTACAATTTTTTAATGAATCAAAAAGGAGAAAGTATTTAAAAAATTGAAATATATTTGTTATTATTTAATTTCTTCCTTCTTGTTCCTTTATCTTAAAATAAAAGTTTGTAATATAAAGAAGAAAAAGAAAAATATTTTTTTTGTTCATTAATAAATTTATGTCTGTCCCTTTAATAAGGTTAGTTAATTATAATCTTGAATGTCTAATTAGTAATTATTATTTGATTCTTCTATATTCTTGTAAGTTATTTTTCATTCCAACAAAATAGCTTAAATTTTTATATTCATGGGCAAGCTGTAAAAGCATATGAAGAAATATATAATTACACCTGGAGGCCAAAAATGATCTAAACTTATCTAAGTGAAGTACATATATTTACCGTATTGTTTAATGCAAGTTTTTATTCAAGATTTTCAAATCCATTTTCATATACATTTGTACGCATTTTCAAAGTTATTATAAAGGGTATTTACACAGTGTAGAATGAATTTCTGGATTCTAATTAATGCTTTAGATAAAAATAATTATTTCTTTAATGTTCTATCGAATGACTTTTGATAGACTATCAAACTAAATCTTGCTTATCAGGATAAAACGTTATTCTTTACAGTTAGCAGCGCCATCTATCTTCGTCTTTATTTCAGTGGTTTTCATACTCCGTTCTGTAATTAAGAATCTGGTTCTGGATTTAATAAAGTTTCGTTTTAGCCATCGGAGAGGCAGTAGTTCACAGATGAAACATCAAGAATTATGAGCAATCGATAAAAATTCAAATACTTTTTTCCTCATTTTTTCTCTTATCTTAGATGTCTTATCTGAGGGCAGTTCTAAAAAACATTATTAGTTACTTGATGGAATTGTACTCTTTAATAGCTCGATGGAAAACAGACGATACTGGTTCTTTTAATAAGATTGGTTACAACATTTTCGCAATACAAAAAGTTGATAGTATTTCGATTCTTTTTCCTTTTATTTTCAGTAGTATGTGAAACCAGTACCTATTTTAAATTCTTCAATGAATTTTTTTTTGAAAATATGAAATCGAGTTTTCAATTCTTTTTCACTCCACTTTTACTATAGTTAATTTATCTTTTTTATTACAGTCATTTAGACGAACCTTTGATTCACCAACAGTCAAAATATGCATCACATTTTTTTCAACTGAACGATTTTTATATAGAACTTTATAATATTTTCTGCAGTCGGTCACATACTTAGGTACAAGACTAAAATCATCATGCCTTTTAGCTTTTTCGATGATTTAAATCTGTGTTATTAGTTCACTCCTTGTTCTCATAGAGATAGTTTAAAGATATAGAAGTCCAACATCCTTGAGGCTCTGGTAGCCATTCTTCTATGAAATACATGGGCAAGTCAACAACAACAAAAGGAAACTGTTGCTATTTTGAATCCTCTTACTAGCCAGATTGCACATTTGCGGGTTATTTTCCGTTTCTGAAAAGAAATTTTACCTCGAAGGCATCATTTGAGACTATTTTTCAGAAGTTCAGAGACCTTAACGAAATAATCAGAGTATTCCAACAGTTCACTTGAACGAAGGAAACGAGAAGTTCTGTATAGCATTAGAAGGAATATATTATCAGCGGAAAAGCTGTTTTGTTCAAATCTTGCTTTATTTTGAATTCAATCCTAAAACATTGTAGACGCATTGTATTTTATAAGGAATGGAAATGACCTCAGTATAAGGTAAAAGGTAAAAAAGAAGGTATTGTGAAACTTCTTCCAAAAGAGGTTGTCATCTGAATCCGTACGTTCGTTGACAGATTAGGTCAATTAAAATTTTCTTCATTATGGCTATTTGCTAAATTGGATGAAGACAAAGCATAGTCCAAAAAATTATGACTTCTGAGTGTCTGTGTTCATTGATTGCATCTATTCAAATTTGCTTCATTCTAATAGTTTCATACTTAATTAATTAATGCAAATGCCTAAACAAGGAGTGTTTTCGTTTATTTCAATAAACCCTTAAAATAAAAATATAAAAAATTTCGATGAATTATTAAAAAAAAGGACGTCCTTTATGCATTTTTGCCATTCTGCAATGAAATTTGTTAATGAACTTCTGCTGATGTTGACAATATTCAAAAAGAGGGTTTCTGTATTATAAAAGAGAATCAGAAAATTAAGGTTATTTATAGAGATGAATGTTTTGAGTTTTCTTTTTAGAAGTGTAATTTTTTGCAATGCATTTGTATTTTACTTTTTGTAAGAACAGTATGCATACCGCATACTGAAGTCAGTTGTTTTCATTACAAAGTTTGTATGATTTTTACCTTTAAAGAATGAATAATAACAGAAGTTTGTTTCAAATGAACTGGAGATGATTAGATTTCAGATTTTTCTTCAGCACTTCAGTTAAGTTGGGTTTTCTTTAAATGAAGTCCGGTTAAACAGAGTTTCACTGCATTGCTTTTTATATAAATGGCGGGCTAGTAATAATATTGTTGCACAGCGATTCTCAAAATTCAGTGTTTCATTTATTCCATAGAAATTTGCATGGAATTAATTGACGTACCTCTTGAACTGCTAAATAAAACTGTATGGTAATACTGCCGGCATAAAATAAACATACATTACATACACACATTAAATTTTGTAATCATAAATTACGTATATGGATTAAGACCCAAAATAATATATACAATTAATTAAATCTTATGAAATATCAAACATTTTACTGAGTACTCAGAGAGAAAGCTGTGCTTCTGTATGTTGGCTTAGGTCATCAATAGTTACGGTTACGTTAGACTTGGAAGAGTTTATCAGTAGTTGATTTAATCGCCAGTCAATCGCCGCTTAAGACCAAATCGGCAAATTTTCAACATCAGTTAGTTTCTGTATAAATTTATTCACAGAGTTTAAAAAATTTATCGCCAGTTCACATAAATACATTGCTGCTAAAGGTAGTAAATATTTGATTGCCAACAAAATCAGGTTTTCCGCCTCAGAGTGCACTAGAACTTTGCAGCATATGTATTTTTTTCCGTTAAAAAGTGAGTTTGTAAAGTTAATTTCAGCTAATTTGCAATTCACCTTTGTTTTATCGCTACTGACTTCAAAACATACATATATTGAGAATTATGTAAAATAGCCGAGACGAAAAAAGAAGGATGACTCTTTAAGTCAAAATATAACTGAAGTATATATGAGAAGTAATTGAATGGTGAGTCTTTGATAATATCTTGGTCTGTCTATTAGTTAGAGAATTGGGCAGCATTATACAAGGTATTTATAAAGTTCCGGACCCATTTTGATGTTTAATAACTCTTAAATAATGAAGACATAAACAAACTTATGGCATTTATTGATGGAATAACTTATATATTTTCCTTTTCAGGTTTGAATATCTTTACTTTTGTAAATATCGTCTGCACGTGTGGTTAATTTCAGATCATTTCATTTTCCAGTCTAAATATCTGTATTTTTCTTAATATCGTCTGCTTATTAATTGCATTTTTCTCTCTTTCATCTTTCTGGCATTGTTAATCGCCATAATGTGCGCATATGGGGATCTGAAAACCCCCATGAATACTGTGAGGCACAAAAGGATTCCCCAAAGGTTAATGTGGGGACTAATGCACGACCGCGTCATTGGGCCTTTTTTTTTTTTTTTACAGAAAAGACGGTCTCATCAATCGTGTATACTTAGACATGTTGGAAAACTTCGTATTTCCACAACTAGAAGAGCTTCAGCCGCACGTCTTTTTGCAACAAGATGGTGCACCACCTCATTGGGGTACCATCGTTCGTAGCTCTTTGAATGGCCATTTTAAAGGAAGATGGATTGAGCGAGGAGGTCCGATTCCTTGGCCACCCAGATCACCTGATATAACGCCGCTGGACTTTTTCCTTTGGGGATTTGTTAAGGACAACGCGTACAGGAGAAGAGTGTCGAACGTTGATGACCTAAAAGCCAGAATTACAACCGCAATAGCCGCTGTGGATGCCGACATACTTGCCGGTACCTGGCGTGAAATTGAATATCGACTAGATATTCTCCGTGCGACGAAGGGGGCACACGTGGAAGTTCATTGACAAGGATCGTGAAACTTTTTGAGTCTATCTAACCATTTATGTTATTAATTTTAATCTATCTTTATTATTTTATGAGTTATTAATCATCAAAATGGGTCGGGGACTTTATAAACATTCTATATATTGGCTCACAGAGGATTCCAAGAAATTTATGTCTCTGT
>KK115348.1:463451-503019 GCA_000611955.2 Stegodyphus mimosarum
GGAATAAGTTTTTAAGTAAATGATACTCGATTTTATGTGTTGTCTTGTCTACGGGATCGTAGATTGCCAAATAATAAGCGTAGATATTAGATAGATAGACCGTTAGATGGATAGTTGATAAATTGGTTGGTCTAAAATTTCTGAACGGATTTTTTTTTAATTTTTTACAAGCAAATATGTAAGAAGAAAACGCAAAATTTATATAAAAATGTGCAGCCATTTTTACTTCCTTGTACGAAATAAAGGAAGCATTGTAATCCCGAAAAATTTCGGGTATCATATTTCAACGAAAATATCCATTTTGACCGCTATCGAATTCATCTGAACGATGTTTTTGCCTGACATCTGTATGTATAGACAAACTAAATGTCTTTTTTTCCCAAAACGGATTAAAAAATGGATTTACAATGGATTCAGAAGATATTTTTTTCGTGACGTCTGTCCTTACATACTACGTACGTATGTATGTATCTCGCTTGTCTCTGAAGCGAATAGCCTCAGAACGTTCAAATTTTGTATATGGGATTTCTATAACATGTAATTATGCACCTCCATTTTTGTTTGCAATCCGTCGCACCAGAAGTATATGTATATACCCACTCTGTTACTCGGCTGGGTGAGGTCAGTTTTTTTAATATGTTATGCAATTATTAAATTATGCATTTTTTGCTTTAAAAGCGATTGAATTATGTTGTTCTCATGTTGCAGGTAAGGATTTTATGCCTTTAGTTAATCTGCACGTAATAGTTGTAGAATTAGCAACAATTTAAAAGTTGTTTAAGTGCAACTGAGCCTAGCGAAACAACTGTATGTTTGCATTTAGAACTTAGTGAATAAGTGAGTTTTTGCATCTTCAGTGTATTTTGGTCGAGTGGAACCAAAAGCAAACTTTCGGTTTTGTGCACCGAAAAATCTGTCTTCTCACCCGCTGGCCGAATTGCTTCTTTTTATGTAGAAACTCTGATTTTAATTGTAATTTTTTTTTATTGTTTTAACTGTATTTGGTGTTTCATGTTTTTTCCATATTTTTCAATTTTTAAGGAAGATGTTTTGAGTTTTTATGTATTTTTGCCCTACCGCGAAGTGAGAACTGAATCAATTGAATGAGAAATATATCTCTAATGAAATTCGAGGAAATAAATTTAAATGAAATAGAACGAAAAATGTGTAAAATTTAATAGGGCATAGAAGGAAGTCATGTGCTGTTCACATCATATTGTTTAATTAAAATGTACAGTCATGAGAAGTTCAGTTAGATATAGCAAAAGGGTTTGCTGCCTTTCAGATTTTGAATTTCACAGATATCATTTGCAAGCAACATTGTATGGCTGATAATCCGTTGAATGAGAATTTATTCTATTGATAGTCGAATATCATAGCCACCCCTTCACTATATCCCTTCTTTTTAGCTGGTGGGAATATGTCAAAGATACGTATTTGGAATTAGGGTGCAAGTCAAAGCACATTTAATCCCGGCAATCAAAACCGTTTTGCAATCAGTACGTCTTTCAGCTGAAAACAAGCATCAGATGTTCATGAGAAATAAAAGGTTCTCATGTCAAATATGATAAAAAAATTTGATAGTTGAAAAAATCACAGCAATCCTTTCATTATGTCCCTTCTTTTTATGTAGTGGGGATATGTCAAAGATACGTATTTCCAGTTACAGTGCAATCAAAGCACGTCTAATCTAGCCAATCGAGAACTTTTCGCAATCAGTGGGTATTTCATTTGAAATCAAATATCAGATGCTTATGAGAAACAAAAATTTCTCATGTCAAATATGATAAAAAATTTAATTGGTGCAAAAATATCTTTAAAACTGATCTTTATATTGTTTGTATTTTCTCTATTAACGTTTTTTAAATGCTTTGAGGATCCTGAATTGTTCTGTATTAAGATGCTGGAAGTTACAACTTGAAAACCGTTTTGACGAACAAAAACTTCAAAGAATATTAATTCTACAAGCCTACAGAAAATCAAGATTTCTAAGAGAGAAGAAAATTAAGCACCTAATCCCGCCTGAAATGACACATCTTTGTGCAACAGCTCAAGGCTGTAACAAAAAGATGTACGAAATCTTTAGCATGAATTTACACAAGCTCAGTGCATAATAAATTAGAAACAGGTTTTTTTTAATTTCACAACATTCTAGCTCTCCGACAAGTTTCCACTTCTTATTTTTTAGTGCTTTTTCAACATAATGATGTTTATATCAATGAAAAGGAAAGAGAATCTGCTTGACTTTCCTTCTTGTTGCTGTTGTTTATCATTTCCCAAATGCAGTGAGAGTTGCAATTGGAACTCTCGCTGAATTCGGCGCTACCGTGCAACGAATCATCTTAAGCAGGGCAGACGATCTGCTTGCCTGCAGAAGATTCTGTTCTCTTTTTCATATAATAATGCTTGCACGTCGACTGTAGTAATTCTAGCAGCACGTTCGTATACCTTAAGGATTTTTTCTACAGGAGGTATTGATTTACATGTCTATTTGCTTGTGATGGAAGAATAATATAATAAGAAAAAGAGAAAAAAAGAAAAGGGTGAACTCTAAAGGAAAAAAAGAAAGAAACTGGGGGGTTAAAAACATCTCTATTTTGTGTTTATCTGCGCCGTCCAATGGGCGACGGTCCGGCTAGGAATAATCTTCATCCCTCTTAGCAACTCACTCCCGTAGTCATGGCAACGAGCATCACCTTTCTCGCTTGGATTTCAGCCTCTCGTTTTCCATTAAAATTTTTGCTTCTCTTCCTTTTCTCTTTTCTTATTCTTTTTTCTTTCCACTCTTCCTTCTCTTTTTATTTTGTGAAATTTCATTTGTGTCGTTGGAAAGGCGTCAGCGTACGGAAGAAGTTGAAGGGGGGGTAGGAGGAGATGAAAAAAGGGAGAGGAAGACAGAGAAAAGTAGCCAATCAGAGCGGACGGAATTTTCAATCGACCAGCTGACGAAGTGGTGGGAGTTAAAAACGGAGAGGGTAGGTTGGGGGGGGTGCTGGTCCTCGTATCGTCTGTCCTGCTTGCATGAAGATAATGAAAAGTGTCCAAAGCGTCCGAAATGTTGGAGAAGTTTCTTTTTCTTCCCAGTGCCCCTAGCCCTTCCTTCCTCTCTGCCTCTGATACCCGTGCTTTTACATGTCATGTACAACTACAGCATTTTTTATAGAATAAAGGATACATTTTTGCTGTATAATTCTCTAACTATCATACACATGGATACATGAATTCAATATGTAAAAACTTCAATTCCAGTTTATGAAAAAATACTTAAAGTATAGTAACCTGTGATTTGGGATTGATGACTGCCCACAATGGTTGTTTCCTAGCCTTTCAGTTTGAGTATTATATAGTTTTTAATATAACAGTTTTAAATGATGAGATATTTATTAAAGTTTTTTTCAGTTTACAGATGCTTATTGGGAGTTTCTTTCGTGATGCGAGGGTTGTACAACGGATTAATCTCATACTTACCCGTTGAAGCCCATTAACATTTTTTGTTACGCGTGTATCCTTTAGTTTCAAAAGTAAGAAACCACCGCTGTTTCGATTCCGCTAAAGGTGGAATCAGAGAAATTGCTATCTGGAAAATGGTGAACTGTAGTTAAGGAATTTGTTTTCGCATTCAAAATAACAATGAGCTTTTTTCTATGGAATGTGTCATTTTTTGAAAGCGGTGATTTCAATAATTCCTCCGAAATAAAGCACTTTATCGTTTTCTTTCCGTACTTACAAATATTATATGCATATGTGTTTAGCTACTTTCTTGTATTTTGTTTCCAAACTGCATCAGTCATTTTAGGGCAACTTCTGTATTAAATTCCTTTTCATAACACTTCGATATTAATTGGCTAGAGCTGATGTTGTGGCGAGTTACTAACAGTAAAATTTTGTGTAATTTTCTAACGACAAAAATACAAACAGCAATAGTTGGTTAACTGATTAAGACAAAGCGCACGAGTACTATATGCATAAGAGAAGAATGGTTTCATGAAGGACTTTCTTAGGTAAACTGGCTTACATTCATGTTACACATGGGGAAAACCACGAAAAATTCAAACAGCCTGTTTGTCGTGGCTCAAATCTGGTTTGAACTACCAGGGTTCACCGACTTTGCCACCAAGTTATTTAAAGGCCTATAGCTGTATATAAAAGCCAAAAACATTTATTTAAATTGACCTCCAAAGAAATGTTTTAAAGAAACATTTACCAATAAAAATGTCAACAGATTTTTAAAAAAATTAAAAACTAAAAATAAATCATACAGATTTTTTGAAAAACTGCAAGCTGATCCTTATATTTAGACTGTAATTTAAGTATGAAGTCAAGATTCTAGAAGTCAAGATTTCTTTGGCAAGAATTCTAGATGTGGAATATAACATCATAAACTTAGGACAAGTTTTTAAAACAGCAGTGCCAAAGTAAGGAGAGAAAAACTTATTGTAACATTATTCCATCGTAAAATAGCGTTACGCGGAAGCTTTGTATTTATTTAAAACAAAAAATATTTTAATTAGTGAAGACGTAGCATTGCATTCTTTTCATTGTCTTGTAACAAGACAAAGGCTTGCAACTAATATTTACGGCAAGTGAAATGGCAACGATTTCTGCTTTGCCAGGAATAAAATTCGCGCAGTGAAAACCAATAACACAGCCTTCGAGTTATTTAAAGGGCACGCCAAGCTTCAGTAGGCTTTGTAAGCTATGAATGGACTGAAGCAATAATTAAAGCTAAAAAATGTGGGCTCCAAGGAAGCTATTTATCTTCTATCTGCAACAAATTTATAATCAAAATGATAGCTGAGGTTTTCTAAAAGCTTTTTTAATTATTTTTTAAAGCAAACATACGTGACAATATTTAGAAAATATTTAGATAAATCAATATTTAGAAAAGGATATTGTCAATCTGTTATCATCAATATCAGACTTCCTTACAGATTCTTTCTCATCCGTCTACAAAATACCAGAAAGAAATGAATCTGCTTCAAAATGGATAATTGAATTTACATCCCCAGCATTTGAATTTTTAATCAATTTTAAAATTATCAGAACTGGATGGAAAATTTTACGAATTACAGAGCACTACGGATTACGTCGTTGCAGTAATTGTCAAGACTTAACACATTCTACCAGATACTGTTCTTATCAAACACACTGCATGTTTTGCGGGGAAAATCACCACTATACTCACTATCATGCTCCAAGCCCCGCATGTATCAATTGTCAAGTACCAATGTCAATATCTTTCATAGCGCAAATGATACTCACTGCGCAACCTATCAATTAGAAGTCGACAAGATTAAATAAAGTACGTATTATTAATGGAAGGTATTACTAATTTTAAAATGTTACAAATAAATTTGCAAAGAGCCCGGGTAACATTACCAAAAGCACTTCAGTATGCAAAAGAAAATAACATAAACCTAATCTTTGCTCAAGAACCATATGTTTCAACTTCCAATAAACTCGAACTTCCACCAGGTCTTTTTGCACAACTTTCGTTTTCTGCAAAGTCAGCAATAATTTATTGTGGTTCTCTGTCACCTGTTACAGTCCATATTGCTCTCCATACTGTTACAGTTACGCTAGAAAATTTAAAATATCCTATTTAGTGCACCTCCATCTATGCACCCCCGTCTATAGATCTTCAAGAAATAGACTCAGCATATCTACCTTCGCAAGCTCATTGTTTAATAGCAGAAGATTTCAATGCACATAGTCCGTTATGGGGGGCACCTACTGAAAATAATAGAGGTAAAATTCTTATTGAAGACATTCCAAGAAAACATATTTACAATTATAAATAACATCGACAGTCCTCCAACTTATCTCACTACAACTGCAAAAGGCTGGATAGACATCACCATAGTAACACCGAATTTAGCAAATAATACCAATAACTGGAATATTTCTGAAGAAGATTCACTTAGCGATCATCAATATATTACCTTTCAACTTCAACCTGTGTTAAATTATTCAATCAAAAGAAAATACAAAACTCAATATGGAGGACACAGTAAATTTAAAACCAAATTAAAAATTCATTCACAAAATATCATCAATTCTCTTGAAGCAGCATCTACTAAAGGTGAAGTCAATAATGCAACAACTAATCTTATTAATACCATTACTGAACTCTGCAATTCAACCTACAAAATACGATCCGGTCCAAATAAAGTAAAAGTTAACTGGTGGAATCAAAATCTTACAACTGAACGCAATAAGTAAGAGCACTTCGAAGAAAATATAAATCTTGCAAACAACCCGAAGAAAGATTTCAATTACGTAACAACTTTCATAAAGCAAGAGCTCTTTATAAACGCAATAGCCGACTCTCAAAAATCAGTAGCTGGAAAAACTTCTGCTCTAAAACTTCAAAACCTTTTGGTTCAGTATTAAAATAGTACACAATAAAACCTTTATACGACCATCATTATCTACATACAATTTCCCAGGTTCTGATTTTTCATCAAATGCTGTTTTTTAAATCTTATCTCATCTATTTTCTCAAGATCTTAACGTACCTTTTCCGAGCTCTGAAATAGATTCTTCAACTAACTCTACAGCTCTTCATGTTCCAGCTGTCTCTTTTACTACTGCAAGTCTTGATGAAACAGGCTATATAATCAAACATCTCAATAATAAAAAAGTACCTGGACCAGACGGATTGGACAATATCATCCTGAAACAAGTTTTTCATTCCTTCGTTAAAGTCTGCTGGACATTTTCAGTCTTTCCTGTAATATTAAAACAGGTTGAACTTGATCTCCTTATTAAAAAAGGTAAACCCCCATAAGATCTGTATTCATACAGACTAATATGTTTACTACCATCTCTTGGAAAATTACTAGAGAAACTCATTCTTTCAGGATTAACGTATCATCTCATCAAAAATAAAGTAATTCACGAAAATCGATTTGGATTTATATCAAACAAATCGCCTTTCAAAATCATGCCTTTCAAAATTTCCAAGAAATACTCCAACATAATAAACGTCATCAACAACATTCCTTATTAATATCGCTGGGCATCCAGGCTACTTTTTATTCAATATATTGGAAAGACATCATCCATACTTTACAATCAATAGACTACCCACAAGACATTTTCTATCTAATAAAGGATTACTTATACAATAGAATATTACAATACACTTCAAATTCCGGTATACAATACTATAAAATCATTAAAGGATGCCCACAGGGCTCATGCTTGGGCCCTACCTTCTAAAACCTCATAGCTAATTCCGTTCTTAAAATATTTGACAATATTCCACATACCTACGATCAAGCTTATGCCGATGACTTTTTATTAGTAGTTCATGCCAATAGTCGAAAATTAATTGAAGAATATTCAAATGACTCACTGAAAATCTTCAATGATTGGGCAAATAAATATCAACTCGAAATTTCTATATGAAAGTGTAAAGCTTTATACATCCCACACTGTTCATCAGGCACTTCAAATTCAGACTTTCCATATACCTTTTATTATTAACTCTTGACTGTAGACTAAAGACTCCTTGACTTTTGATTTTTCAAAATTCACCTAATACTTCTCTATTGTCATTATTTTTAATTTCTTATTTAATTTTTACTTTTACAAATTTCTAAATTTTATGTTAAAGGCAATTACTATGCTACAACTTTATGTACTTATCATTCATGTATACATTCTTAGACAAAAAAAAAACGACGCACCGAGAAGATATAATGCAAATTGGACACAAATTGATATGCATATAGGTTTCGACGGAAAATGCAAAATTTTACATTTTGGCTGCCAATGAATGAACGGTTGTCGCTACAGCGCATCTGATCTGCGCGAGTGGCAGGATATTTAAGAGGAGAAATTACTATTCCAGGTCATAAATTCTTCACGAATTTCATTCCGTGTACTCTGGTAGACAGTAACTATGCCTCGCATGCAGGTGCGCGAACGATATGCGCAGATGTCAGAATTTGAGAGAGGTCGTGTAGTTGAGCTCAAAGAAGCCGGTTGGTCTTATCGGCGAATAGCTCGACATTTGAGCAGGAGCGATGCCACTATTAAACGATGTTGGCAGGAATGGGTGAACCATGGCCACACACAGCGTCAAGAAGGAAGCGGTAGGCCTAGAGAAACAACAGAACGTGAAGACCGAGCAATCGTCAGAGCGGCACTCACAGCCCCAGATGCATCATTATCATCGATTGTACGTGAAACTAGTGCTTCAGTGACCGCAAGGACCATTCATAGACGGCTCACAGAAAGGGGGCTGAGGTCACGGCGCTCCTTGCACCGACTACCATTGACCTCTGTAGAACGTCTAGCCCGTTTGCAATGGTGTCGGGCTCATTCGCACTGGAATGTCACTAACTGGAGTATAATAATCTTCAGTGATGAGTCCCCCTTTGAACTGAGCCCCGATGACCAGCGAAGGCGAGTCTGGAGACCCCTGGACAGCGGTGTCATACCAACCTGACTGTCTTCCGGCAGACAGGCCGACAACTAGAAGTGATGGTCTGGGTGCCATTTCATTTCATAGTAGGACCCCTTTGATTGTCATCCGTCGCAACCTTACAGCACAGCGTTACGTCGACGATGTTCTAAGGCCCGTTGTGTTGCCCTTCATGTCACGCCACCCTGGGCTTACATTTCAGCAAGATAATGCCCGCCCCCACGCTGCACATGTTTCTACTGCTTGTCTTAATGCTTGCCGAACATTACCTTGGCCAGCAAGGTCGCCGGATCTCTCTCCTATTGAGCACGTTTGGAGCATTATGGGCAGGGCCCTTCAACCAGCTCGGAATGTTGACGATCTAACGCGCCAGTTTGTACAAAATTTGGCACGATATCCCTCAGGAGGACATCCGCAACCTCTATCAATCGATGCCAATCCGAATAACTGCTTGCATAAGGGCCAGAGATGAACAAACGCGTTACTGACTTTTTCACTTTTTTGAAGCTCTGTCACTTGAATAAATCATCCAATTTTTCTGAAACTGTAATCGTTTGTTTCTCTGTTCATGTACATCACTTCTACCGATTTTCGTTCCATTTGGATAACTCCTTCTTGGTGCGTCGTTTTTTTTTTTTTTTTTTTTTTTTTTTTTTTTTTTTTTGTCTAAGAGTATATTACTCAAAATTCATTAATAAATGTAGCGGATGGTAGATGGTTCCATCAGTTAAGGAATAAAGCTGGAAAGTCGTAACGGCGGTACAGCTACTTAACTGATGGTCTCCAATCTAAAGTCATCTGGAACCGTGAATGGTCCTCTGAGAGAGAATTCGCTTTGCATAGTCAAACATGAAAAAATAGCTTTGAATTCGTTTTAAAATCGTTTTATAAAATGTCCTTTATTAGGTGCGTACGTAGAGCCGTCACTTTTAAAAAAAATTGTCTAAATCAGTTCGGGAACGGTTGAAATGGTTATTTCCTTTGAAATATGGTACCCGAAGTTTTTTGCGGTTACAACACCTCCTTTACTTCGTACAAGGAAATAAAAAATAATCTAAGTAAAATAAATTTGGAAAAAGTGGTTTCGGAATTGTCCACCAGTTTGACTACGCCTTTTTTCAGAACTAGACAGAACATTTTTAAAAAATACTAGCCCTGCCGGATGAATACTTAAATTCTGAAAAGATAATAAAAGAGAAAGAATTTATGTAATGATTTAAAAGAGTCCAGATAGTGTAATTTCATTGGATCTATTTAGAATAATTTGTGGTGGGTTTGCTGTTAGAAAGAGCATCATTCAAAAAACTAAAGGCACAATAGTCCATACGTGGAATATTAAGGAGCTTTGCAGGGACACGTAAAAAAGGTGTAAATAGATTTTCGAAATATGATTTTTTTTCTTTGTCTTGAAGTTTCACATTTGAAAATCATTGGGATAAAGAAAAAAGGAATTTCTTCAGTAAATATCGAATGTAAAACTTTCTCTCGATAGTGCGTTGAGCTGGTTTAGCAATTTTTCCCACACTTCTTAATTTTTCATGTAAGAGAATCCTGCGATCATCATAACCCCTAACTGGAAATTTCTTTGCATTGAAGGAACTAGGTTTGTACAGTGTTACAATGTATTTCCCTTTATCTCCTGCTACTTAGTTTTGATGCAGGGTTCTACAAATTGTTCTACGTTTAACCACATGCCTCGGCAAAACCTGATGAACATAGTATTTTTTAGCTTTTTTAAGTTGTAATCTTAGCTTGTTATTTTATTTATTGTTGGTTATTATTGTTTATTTATTTGTTAGTTCTTTATTGCTCGTTATTATTGTTTATTTATTTGTTAGTTTTTTATTGCTCGTTATTATTGTTTGTTTATTGTTTTATTTATTTTATTGAAAGACTTTGCAACCGATTTCTGCTTCGGCGGATTTTCTCTTGTTACTAATGATTTAACTTTAGAAGCATTAGAAACGGTACGTATTTTTTTCGGATATTCGTTTGGAGTCTTCGTTCCATGTAGAAGTAATGATTGACGATTTTTTACCTATCCGATTAATGATATTCCTTATTTCGCAATTAGAAATTTTAATACCATGCGTTTTCAGACTTTCATAAGAAATGATTTTATTGCAAAGAATATTTTGATGTATGTGTAACATGCGAGTTTTACTTTTTTTTGGCAACATACGAGTCTAAAAATGGAGAAAAAATAACGTATTACGAAAATATTTATAGAGCCTGTGTTTCAATATTTAATACAAGATACAAATAATACAAATAAATTTCAGAAATGTCCTAAAACAAATATCAGCCACTGTAAATCAAAGAGATTAAAAAGCGGCAGTGGCAACACATTGCTTTTAAAAAACTGAGTTTGTTGATAAAAGCCGGAAGATAAATAACCTTACATTTTTTCAGAATGACAGCAGTCTGCAGATAAGAATGATCTTTTTTTTTCGAACATTAAATCACTAAGTTTGTTAATCAAAAATCCATTAAATTCGTATGAAATATGAAATAAGTAAAAAAAATTTTAATTCAGAATTCTGTCTTCGAGACGTACATGTTCGGTTGGCGGACTATTTGAATTCAAAATCTGATTTCTGTAGGCTCTGCTGATTTTCCACACTGAGATTAATGTACCTACTTATATGCATAGATACTGTTATGTGCGTACGGGTTCGTTATATATTGAGTGCACAAGTCGTAAAAAGTTAACAAAAATTTATTCTTTCCACAAGAAATAAATTAAAATGCTGAAGTATTTCTTCACAGATATTCGCACAATATCACAATATCTCAAACGTTTAGCAAAAACTCAGTTCAAAACAGATAAAATAATTCTATCTCACAGCGAACCGCTTTTTACAGCTGCAACAACAACAACAACTGAAATGAGTCTAGTCTAGTCTGGACAACTATTGCTGGGATATTGCCAATTATGGGCAACTTATCCAGCTCACTGAGGAATTGAGCCCCTGACGTGCAATTTCCTTAAATTAAATAAAACCAAATATGCGGTATGAAAGAGATGCCGTTTGCATCGCAAGGTTGCAATAAACCAAAGTCCTGCAATGTAGAGAGAAGTCCTAACTAAAATCCTGACTGCGGCAGAGCCGCGTTAGTACATGTCTCCGTCCTAACCAGTGAAAATACCTGTTGCCGTGATCAGGATACGAACCTGGGTTATTGCGGCCACAACGCAATGTACTAACCACTACACGATCTCGGCTTCACTGAGATGAGCTGTTTCAACTCGGCTTTTATAAGCTTTTTAATTATCAGTAGAGCAATCACGATTTTTCTAGATTTTTCTGGATGGCAACAGTAATTACGAGATATTTATTTATTAAGCATTAAATGCACGCGCTCTTTTATTTTCATTGTTATTTTTTTTTTCAACGTAGCTTTCTCTTCAAAAATCGTCTGCGTTGCACGGGGAAATAAAAAGGAATTTTAATTACAATTCTAAATAAATAGCCAAATAAATGTGAAATTCGTAACAATACATAGAAACAGATTCTCAGTTACTTAATAACAGAGATAAACCAAAATCATTACATTTTGAATTAAACTAATTTAATCCATCGTTTCAGTCCAACGACTCTAGAAATTAGATGCAACAGAAATTATACATTGGTTGTTAAGTGAATACTGCGACTCACTGTACAGTTTTTCAGATTGACAGTTGCTTTTAATTATGATTCGAAAAGGATCGGTATGAATAAAAATTTTTAAATGATTTTATGTTTCAATGTACTAAAACATAGCCCTAAGTGCTGTAGCCTAGAAGGGTATTTATTTCGTTTCGGCATTTTGCATTGATTCATTTTTCAAACTGTTACCACCAAATATTACAGACCTGTATTATATTTAAAGAAATTAAATAAGGAAGAATCTGCATAAATGTATATATGTTTCTTGAATTGCTATAAAATAACGGTTTCTAGAGACATTAAAGTTTAAATAACGTAATCCTCTACCGAATATGGGCATCTGGAAACCCTAATTTGGAATCTTTTTGTTATCTGCTTCAAAATTTATCAGACATTAAAGAATTTCTTATTAACAAACTCAACGATTTCAAAGCAAGGAATGGCAACACTGTACAAAAAAAAATTCTTATTTCCAGCGCGCGAGACTGTGTATTGGAAATTCTATGCTTGCTCATTTTAAAATTATTTTGAGATGTTGCTATTGAACTGAATTTTATGGTTTAAGTGCGAAGGACATGATAGGGTAAATAAAGGTAACACACAAAACGTTAAAAAAACGCCCCTTTGAGAGTAATGTAATCTAAAAGCTTTCAATTTTTTTTTCTAAGCAAGAGAGCTTGGCGAATCTTTCTCAAAGACTCACAGAAAAAATCAAGAAATTATCTTAAAACGATATTACGACAAGATAATGGATAGACTACAAGAACTGTAGTTCACTAGTCCAGCTAGGCAAGGCAGTTTCAATTTAAGTTTTCAAATTACAATATAACACCTCGAAGAAGGATTTATTATTATTTTTAAAGATAAAAGGTTCTGAAAAATGGAGAAGTCCTTTATAAATAAGGAAAGTCCATAAAATTATTAATTAGATGTATCCTAAATTAAAATTATTTTTATTTTAATCAAAAAATTAAAAAGTTCAAAAAAATTTATTAAGATCTGCGTTTATTGCTTTTAAATCACTTAATTTGTTAGCCAATAACATACAGATTAAATTTTAAAATTAAATATATTATGTTTTACTGAATGGCAACACTCTCTCCCTTGGGAAATAAAAGTATTTTATTTGTAGGAGTGGCAATGCATTATTTTTAAATAGCCGAGTTTCTTAATTAAATCTGAAAGATAAATATTGCACATTTTACCAAACGGCAACACGCTGGCGTGCGGAAAATAAAAATGTTTTATTTGGAGCAGTGGCAACACATTGCTTTAAAATATTTGAGTTTGTCTGTCAAAATTGATTAAACTTATGTAAAATACGAAATAAAGGAAAATTAAATTAAAAAGTCCGTTTTATTTATTTATTTTGAGTTTTATTTAAGTACTGCAGGTTTTCTTTCACTAATTAACCATAGTAACATTTTGCAAAAGAATCAGTTACTCTCTCTTTCATTTTTAAAGTTGTAAATTGACATGAAAAGACGATGTAACTGATCTACGAAAGAGAAGAATGGATACCTTTAGTTTAGATCACTATTTATTCGATAGAAAGCTTCCAACTGTATTATTAAACTATAAAAGAGAATTTTCTTTTTAAGAAAATTTGCTGAGATCTCATTCGCTCATTTGAAATAGTGAGTAGAGTATTCGATGCCCATGCCTTTGCAAATGGATTTTCGGCATGGACTGAAATTAACCGTCATCCCTATTAGAAATACAAAAGAGCAAATAATATTTATACGAAAAATACCATTACAAATTATATCCCAAACATATTTGTCCACTCTGTCAACCGTATAATATGTAATCGTGGTAAACAGCTGCGAAAAGTGATCAAATTCGTATACTGATCATGTTTCATGAAACATGTAAGTGCTTTCTACCAGCATAAATGCACTGAATTCTCTTTCTATATCTTTGCACTGAATGTTTTTAAAAAAATTTCCAGCTTATTATTTATAAGCCCAAAGAGGCGTTAGCCCAGAAGGGCTATTAGTCTCGAAACGGAATTTTGCATTGAATTACTTTATGCGATGTATCACTTTTCAAATTCTTGGCACCAAATATTATCGCCCTGTATTATATTTAGAGAAACTAAATGATGAATAATCTGCATGAATGTATGTATATTTCTCGCATTGGGAAAAAACGACGATATCTAGAGTCATCAAATTTTGAATAACATAGTCCTCCAACCGATCATGGGCATCTTGAGGCCCGAATTAGGAATTTGTTTTATTGTCTATTTCATATTTTGTAAAACTTTAACGAATTTTGGGCTAAAAAAAGCTTTAAAATTTCAAAGCGAGCCAGCGCGCGATCGGATGTTTATCGGAAATTCTAAAGATACTCTATTTTTCAGTACTTTTAGCCCAAAATGGCGTCAGCCCAATTGCTCTTGAAACATGACGCGTCTGTAAATGAAAAAAAAAACGCCTGTTTGGACGTAATAATAAAATCTGAAAGCTTTCAGATTTTTTCTATGGATATATTTATCTATTTATTTATGGACGCACAATGTGCAAACGGATAATGGTTATAAATATCAGTTTTAATACTTACATTTTTATATATATGAATTTTCACAACTAATAAAAGTATGTTCTTACTTTTTTTTTCTTCAGGCTGCTGGGCAGGGGCTCTATGTTCGTGTTTTCCAGCGCTCAATTCGAAAATCTACTAAGTGACTTCATCGGCTTGCGGGAAGACTGGAAGACAAGTGGAAATCTTTTAGACTTGGGAGCCGGAGATGGGAAGGTCACGGAGGTCATGGCTCCCTACTTCCGCAATGTCTACGTCACAGAAATATCGGGGGTTATGAAAAGCATTCTAGCGTCCAAGAAATACAGGTAATTGAATAGAAATTTAGTATGAAAATGCTTTTCCGCTTTCGCTTTGGAAATATAATAAAATGGAAAAGGTACCATTTTTTTATCAATGCAAACATTTTTATAAGATAGATACTGTTGAGGGCTAAATTCTAAAATTGACTGCAAGACTGAAATATTCCCGAAACCAAATAAAGAATCTGTCTTATCATATCAAAATGTGCTCGCAAAGCAATCTACCTAAAGGAATGCCTTCGTGGAAGACTAAACATACTCTTATCCACATTTTGCATAAAGAAAATCACCAAAATGCTGATACGACCAATCCACTCGTTAGGATTTGAATCAGGGACGAACTACTGTGTTTAACTGCTTTATAATTCCGCCACTATCATGACCTTTCATTTTAAGGAATTACCATCTTAAATTCGTAAAACAAAAATCAGACAATCTTCTCTCGAAATATGTAATAAATGACATTAGAAATATTTTTTGTTAATAACAATAATATTGCAAATTTTCATAAAATTTAAGAAATAGCTATATTAGAAATTAAATGTATTTCCATTATATTAATTTGACAGATTATTTAAAATAAAATTATTTTTTATTTGTTAAGAAGTGCTTTTATTGTTTTTACATCCGGTTTACTATTAAAGGTTATAGTTTGAAAGAAGAATTAAGGATTTTATATCACGTCGAAAAAAAAATTCCATCCAAATGCTAAATAAGCAATTAGTCCATCGATCATTTAGGCGTCTCATTATCGAGCATTTAACTCTGGGCGCGACAGATTTTACAACTGCGAGAAAGGGGATGCTGTACTCCACTTTCTCTGGGGACGGGTTTAAGGACCTTCCGCCACTCCCACTGCCATCAACCTCTGAAGAAGACTTTCGGCTCGACAATATTTCAAATGCTCTCATGCCACGAAAACACAAACGTACAAACATCCATGCTTTCTCCAAGCCGACCCTAGCCCAATGCTTTAACAGCTGGCTTCCCTATCATGTCAATAAGGCGGCTTAGCGACACTCTGGAAAATTGTATTTTCTAGACAGCATGGAAGTTAAGATGAAATATTTTATTTCGAGCAATGGCAACACGTTTCAAGTTGCGTGGATGATGAATGCATGTTTTAGCGTACCGTAACAAAACGTAACGTATAAAAATAAAGAGCAAAGTGCCACCAAAACGGCCAAATCAGCTTCAATAGAAATATGTCATATACAGATAATGCTGTGAATAAATTTGTATTTTTTCTTTTGTACAGTTCTTGAACAGAAAAAAAAAATATTAAGAAATGCTGATTTTTTACTGCATTATTCAAAACCGTATTATCATGAAAAAGAAAAAAATGTGTTTTAGATATCTATTAAAAATGTGTTTATCAGCATATAGTATAACTTAAATCCTAATTCCTTTTGTATTGTAATTTGTGTAACTATATTCTAATTACATATATTTGGAAGAGAACGAAACTTTAAAAACAATAATAATAAAAATGATATAGTGAGTGCCTAGCATCTAGATACCTACAGGACCATTTGCGGTACTGTTTGAGTACCTGAAAACACCAGCAACTTTAACTTGCATTAGTTAGTTCAACGCTTGAAGGTATCTGTAGCTTGCTATGAACATGCCTGTACTTGCTGTATAATATTTCTGAACTCTGTAGATGTTAGTAGCAATGAAAGAATAACAGCTGTTGCTAGTTCACTCGACATAAAATAGTTAATTTATTAATGAAATTGTAATAATGCATATAGCGATCAGGGTTATAAAATGAACCATTTATAAAGGATATAAATCACAATTTTTTTACACTTTCTAATGGAAAGAAGATTGGTAGCCCAATGTTTGTTTTTTGAAATTTGCGACACTGTAGTTATTTCGTTATTATTTGAAAATGTAATGTTGATTTTTCCGATGTTAGAAACATTTTTAAAATATCAATAATAAATTATTTATAAATATTACTATGCCACAGAAAGTATTTTAAAAAGGTTACTTCAGAAATGAATGCCAACTGTAACTTCATATACCACTTAACTGTAGAAATGTTTAGTACCAAATCTGAAAAAATTAACTTTTGATCAAAAGAAAAATTTTTTAGGTCTGTTATTTTACAGATTTTGAGCCAGTGATATAATTAATTATAAGTGTCTGTAATGATGTACATTATCATCTTGATTGCAGTAAATTATTGCAATTGTAATGCAATAATTAATTTTTTTATGTCTTTGCAATGTAGTTCACCCTTTATCAAATGTCTCGCGTTTCTTCTAACTCTATTGATCCATGACAGGGTACTGGACGTGGACAAGTGGCACAACCTGGAAGAAGGGCCCCGATATTTCGATGTCATCAGCTGCCTCAATCTCTTGGATCGCTGCGACCGTCCGATAACGCTGCTTCAGCAAATTAGGAACAAATTGAACCCCGATACGGGACTACTTATTCTAGCTGTAGTTCTTCCACTCAATCAGTACGTTGAATCAGGTAAGAAAAGAAAAAAGTGGCTAATGGGCGCTGAAAGCCAAACGCTGAGGTTTCACGAAAGAGTCTGCCACTAAACAGTAAAATACGTCGTCTGATTGTCGGTCACTTTGAACTCGAATGGGATTAAGGAAAACGGAACTGACATCTGTTTTATAATAAAGCAGTAGGAACTGTATATGGCGGAATGAATTGTTTATTTGCTAATGTCTTAGCTGGGAGCGTTTCCAAGCTTTTTATATTATATCATTTCTCTCAATAGCTGCTAAAATGCAACCGACTTTGCAAAAATTTGTGTCAGCGAAAAATCGTATTTTATCTTTTTATTATTTATTGTAACTACCCATTTGCCTTATCAGCCACCTAAATTAGTTCTTAAAAGAAAAAGTATATATATATATAATGATTTTAATGAATCCAGCTAGTGTAATTTCATAAAAAATATTTAATATTTCTAATTAGATATTTGTCAGTTTAAACTCATTTTTATTTAAATCCGTCAGATTAAAAAGTAGAAAAAATATTCATAACTGCATTTATTGCTTTTAAATCGCTTATTTTTCTAATCAATAACGGACAAATTAAATTTGATAATTAAATAACTTACGCTTTACCGAATGGCAACATCCTGGCGAGTGTAAGTTAACAGGATTTTATTTCAAGCCGTGGCAACACATTTATTTTAAGTATCTGATTTAGTTGATTCAAATTAAAAGATAAATATCTTGCATTTTCCGAATAGCAGCAATATAAGTGTGCTGGAGATAAGCAAGGTTTATAGAAGAATATGTTATTGGTTTATTTAATTATGACAAAGCACTCGAAGGCTATCTGCCTAAGGGGAAGTATGTCTTCGTAGAGAACTTAGGGTAATTGGCTTGTATCCGCGTTAAGCAATGGGCAAACCCACGAAAACTCCCATGCATCCATCCCGGTCGCCTGGATTCGAACACCGAACCAAACTGTCAGTGTTCAGCGATTTTACCATTCGGCGCAAGTTAGCTCACTTAGGTAAACAAACGAAAATCCGGGTACTCGTTCGGCTATAAGGTCACTGAAGTTTTCTTTAGCTCTTTCGTAACACAAATTTTGCGTTTGCTTTCGAGATATTTTCATTGGGAAAATAATAATTAAAATAATTGAAATTGAAACAGATCTACTTCAAATATCGTTTACCATGTAGAATATAGTCTTGATTACAAAAATCTCCGCCTATAATCTATAGTTTCACCAAAAATTTCCCAAACTTCGTTACAGAACTTGACATTCAAGATTTAGCTGCTTCTAAAGTTAACCCATTTCTGCTTGATCAAACTGCAAAAGTGAGTTTTACAAGAATTTGAAATGATGTAGTATAGTCATATTTAAATGTTCAAACAGACGAAATTGAAATTAAGGCTATTTATTCTATATTTAAATCTGTACTAATGTATTCTTAATGTTTGAAATCTAATTCAGCTGCGATTTTAAAATTTATTTATATTACTAGAGCCCTATTTCTGTCGGATCAATTCTACAGCACTTGCTTCACATAGAAATTTTAGTAATTGTATCGTGCCTGACACGACTTATTATATATGAAAAATTGAATAATAATTAGATCAAAACAAAAATTGCATAAAATTCCGAGTCATTCGATTATAAAGATGTAATCAATAAAGCAGCAATAGCATTTAAGTAGTAAGGTATGTATATGATATTAAAAATGTTAGTTTTTTTATGGTCTTATACCATGTATTTAATCTACTGGAGATATTGTATCATTGGCATTTATTGTAAGAGTATTTAATACAATAAGGCTACTTTCATATTTTAGTATAAAAGTAAATAAGTATTTATGTATCGACGGCCGGTCGGTAAAGTTGCTGAACACTGGTAGTTCGACCTGGGTTCGAATCTAAGTGAACGGACTGGCTGCGTGGGCATTTTCGTAGTTTTTCCCAAATGTAATGTGGATACGAACCAGGTTTCCTCAGAAAGTCCTCCATGAATTCCCCTTAGGAAAATAGCCCTAACGTGCTTTGGTATAATAAAAAAAAACTAAGCGTAAGTTGTTAATGTGATAGGGTTATAAGCATATAACTTAACTTAAAGCTATTTAAATATATTTGGTTCTGTATGTATTTTATGAAATATTATTTAAATGTATCTGTACTAAGTGTTTATAGTATACTGACCTTCAATGTTAAGAGCACTCAAGTAGTAATTGTAATCTACATATCACTGAATTCTTTGAATAATATGAAATGAGAAAGGCCTAAACACAAAGAATTATGACTACCTGATACTATACTTATAATTCTATGTTTTTAGCATTGATTGTATTTTATATATATTGCATCACTTGTGTTTAATACAGTCGGACTCGCATAAATCTTTTATGCATATAGTAATGCCATTTGTCTATACAAACTGTGCATAGCAAAACTTAACCTGCACTTAGTGTATCGAAGGAGCTGATCTGATATTTTCTTATTTATTATACATAACAGGTACGTGTAAAAGTATGGGCGACCCAGCAATGTACCATGGGTCAGCTGGTAATGCCTTCCCCTGCTAAGAAACTATAAAAAAAATCAAGCTTAATTAGAATTTACAAAGAAATTTTGAGAAAATGGGCAACTGAAGCTTTCCAAGGGATCTAGAGTTTACCTATTATGGTACATCGTGCAATCCCACCGTACGCCCCGCATCCAGTATTTATTAAAAATAATGATTTTAAATCATAAAGAGATTACAATATAGTCTCAATACAATTTTAAATTCACAAATTAAATTGAACATATGTTTTGGTGTGACAAAAATAACAGATAAGCATAATTAGCATATAGGTAAACATAATGATTTATCTATACACAGAATGTTATAATGCACTATTGTATAATAATAAATAATTATTATAATGTTATAATGAATTATTTGAAACTCTTAGTAAAATAGTGCATCAAGTCTGTCAGTGCACCAACTTTGTGCCCAGTGGCACCTAAAGTTAACTTTCAATATTGTGCACTTCCTGACCGCTGGCAGAATTACTTGCTTTTGCATAGAAACTCTAATTTTAATTGTAAAAATTGGTTTTTAACTGTTTTATCTGTATTTGGAGTTTAAACTTTTACTGTATTTTACAGTTTTTAATGTAGAGGTTTTGAGTTTTTATGTATTTTTGCTTTACCGCAAAAGGAAAACTGAAGTGATTGAATAAAAACAAATGCCTCTAATGAAATCTGAAGAAATAAATAAAGTGCGCTAAAAATGTTTAAAATTTAATAGGCCGCACAAGGAAGTCTTGGTGTCCACATCAGATATTTAAAATATGTAATTGAGGAATTCGATATACTGGAAGAAACTGCGATAAAATTTCTGCAGAAATACAGTATTTTGCTGCAAAATTACTGAAGGAAGAAACTACTTTGAGTCTCTTCCCGAAGCTATCGCTCGGAAATTTCCACGGAACAAAAAAAAAGAGGGTTCCATCTTGTAATTGGGTCGATTGGTTTTTGGGGGCAGCAAGTGATAAATATTTAGCTAAAACGTAAATTATGTCTGTAATAATATGGCTGTACATAATAAGCATTTTTACAATTTGAAATCAACGTCTTTTATCTTCGCTTAATTTCACCAAATTGAGCAAATATGGTAACCCGAAAGTACCTTCGATTGTTTGTTGTCCTAATTTTAGTGTAGTAATAATGAGAATGCTTGAAATATTGTAATAATTATTAGAATGTTGTAAAGATATATGAAACGACCAAATGTTTTTTGCAAGGGTACTCATAGATTAAGTTGAATGAATACAGGATAGCCACACAATTTTTGCAATATCTAAACAAAATAATAAAACGAGATTTAAGTGGGTAGTAGCAATATTTATGTTCCATTTTTTCTTCCGTTAAAACAAGAGTTAGATATTTACTGAAGGAAAAGCTGTTATTAAAAGAAATCACATGAAGCTTGAATTTGTGATTTTTTTTTTCTGTTAAATGATGGTAAATACGAAAAATAAAATCAAAAAATGTTCTTAATATGTAAGTGAAAAGTAAGATAAGAGACGTTTATGCTATAATTATGTTATCTTCGTTAGAGGTATAAGTGCGCTCAGGTTGGTTGCCTTTATGGAAATTGTGATATCAGAAAAGAGTACCCAATATGGCCGTTCTCCTCTAAGCATACACGAAAAGGAGAAAAGGGAATCCCATTTTGTTGCTTATGCTCACTTGTCTGACGTAGTCAGCCCAAGGCCAGGAAATTATTCGTGGCAAGGAACGCAAGATTACGTTTGTTGTTGGCAACAGCCCTGAGCACCTAACAGTGCGATTTGGCTCAGTTCCGCCCTCAATTTTGATGGAGAGCACCCCGGGGGACGGATCCGAGATTCTCCCACCCCTCTCCCCTTCAACCAAACCACATGAGAGGACTTTCGGCTCACCGCATATTTAGAGTGTCGCCATGCCGCACCGACACTATACATTTACAAACATCCATGCCTTCTCCGGGATTTGAACCCGGGCCCTTCGGCACGGCAGTCAGCGAAGCTAACCACTATACCGGTTGGGTGACGGATCCCATTTTTGGTTACTGAAGGCGAGAAACTAGCAATCATTTCATCAAAGGATTAAGAAATAGAATTGTGGAGGCTTGTTTATCGTACAAGCAAAATTTATTAAGTGGATCTTTCAAGGTGGCTTTCCCTTGCATGATCAGACAATGCATCAGTTATTATGCAGTGAATCGAAGAAATTTCTTTCTAACGAAATCCACGCGCTACATAAGCGCTTACAAGCCTGTTAGGCCTATGCTTAAAATGTGAAGTGTTTTCAGTGTCATTTGTACATATTCCATTAATAAAGTAACGTCAATGTTATTTTTAGATTCCTCTGTTTTATGTGTTTATTTCTTTTGTTATTTCTGAAAGCTATTTTATATCATTATAACTAGAAAATTAATACTGAAATTTTTTATTGATTTTATATTCATTACATATTTTCTGTTCTACAGGATCAAAAAATCATCAACCATCGGAAAAAATTCACATAACGGGAAAGAAGTTTGAAGAACAAGTTTCAAGCTTAGCCACATCTGTTTTCGTAGAATCCGGCTTCCAGCTTCTAAGGTGGACAAGACTGCCCTACCTGTGCGAAGGAGATTTAGATCAGGCATTTTACTGGTTAAATGATGCACTTTTTATTTTGAAAGTTGCCGATACATGCGACAGTTAGCAGATATTATAAAAAAAAAAGAAAAAAGAGTTCGATATTTTTTCTAATCTTTGCACTTACTTTGAACTAGAATATTACAGATAAAAGAATAAATATTTTTAAATCTTGTTGATATGAAAAACATACAATAATTATACGTAATTTCTTTCTTTAAAACAGTTCTTGCAATAATTATACCATTAATGATATAAAATGTCTTCGCTCGCGAATGCTTGTAATTAAATATTCATACAGGCTACCTGAATATTACAGAAGTGTTTCAGATTTAATGAATGCTAAATAGCATCTCAAATTTTGTTCTTACTGTAGTACATTCTGCTGCATTTGTTACGCAATAGATTTTGATTTTTTAATCCCATGCAAAGTCTACTAAATTAAATTGTTAGTTGGCGATAGACGCTAAAATCCGAAGTCCCTCATATTAGGAGTTATGTATTATGCACAATGCTTCTGGCATATTCTCGAAAAGAAAGCGCATAGGGTTAAAAGACAGTAAAGGATTTTACCTTTCCTGTTGGAAGGGTTTACCTCTTCTTTGGCTAGCCAGTGGACCGCTTCGCTTTCCTTTCCCTTCCGCATGCTGGCGCAGGCGAGAGACAAATTCCCGTTTTGATCGTTATTGCGATCCATCTCAAAACTTAGCATTGTTTCTCTACATTTCAAAAATATCGTTTTATTCAATAACTTTGGATAACACTTTTTCATAATATTAGTATTCTTTTCTGATTACAGCTTTTCAAAGGACGTGTTTTAGATCTAAAATTATGAACCTATAACCTACAAGACCTAAAACTGAGTACAGCCATTTAAGCAAGACACATCCAATCTATGATATTTTCGCTTTATATCCAATCTATGATATTTTCGCTTTATATCCAATCTATGATATTTTCGCTGAAAGAATTTCTAATCTTGAATTGATATTTGAATATATTCATGAACGCTTGCGTAGCAACAGTTTGGCATAAGTATAAATCGAAACATTTTTGGATATTTAATGGTTAACAGTTTAGTGCACATTTTGGCTATATTTTGCCTATGTTAAAGATATTCATAGTTGCATTTTCTCATTTATAGCCTTCTTGTTCGTTTCAAATATAAAACTCTTAAAAATTCCTTTTAAATATTTTTGTGCATCTTTTACGCATACATTCTGCCAATCTATTACATATTTTACAAAGCAAAGTCACTTAAAAATGTTTCTCAATAAAATAAGACATTTAGATAAAATCTAATGCTTTTCTTCTTCTACGAGAAAGCTGATTTATAACAATCTTCATTTAATATATTAGACACTATGAACTGTGTTATTTACCAACGAAATGTCTTTATTGGATATTATGTTTATTTTCCACATTATACATTCACACGTGGATCTCCTTTATCCTTTTCGAATGACTGCAATAACTAGTGAATCATTCACTGTTTCTGTTGAGGCATAATGTAATAGTATGAACACTATGAGAACTGTTAATTTAGGATATATAAGTAGTCATCTTTTTGTTACCTGTAATCGAGAAATTTTTGTAATTAATATATAAATGAAAGTAAATGTGTGACATTTTAGTGAGAAATATCCCATCTTTTGAAGATGCTAAAAATAAATGAAAGTTAAAAAATAAAAATACTTTGCATCAAAGTAGAAAAAAATTTAATTAAAGGCTGATATTTTTTAAAAGCAGTTTCAGCAATGTAATTCTGCAATAAAATTTTTGCAATAATCATTATTCTTAAAATGTATTATTTCTTTTGTAAATGAAAGTTTGTCAAATCTAATGGATGCTTAAATTATAAATTCAGTAACTGGGATACTGTATTTATTAAAATAATATATTCTAGATATTTTTTAAATATATTTCAAAATTCCATCATGTTAAATAAATTTTTAATTGAGTTGTCTATCAAAACAAACGTCTATGTGATACATTTGTTGAATATGCATAACTAACTTTTGTACCACAATTTGCTATTAAATGAATATGCATTTATTATTCAAAAATTTCTGTTGCATTTTTTTATGTTTTTATTGTCTACAAACAAATTTACTATATTATTTACCAAAGAAATGTCTTTATTGGATATTATGTTTATTGTCCCGGAACTGCACTATTAAAAATTATGTTTAGTACATTTAGATTAGGTTTTGAAAAACCTTAAGTTGTCGGTTTTAATGTGTAGGATATGAATGAGAGATATGACTATCAGTAATGTCAGTTCAGATATGCTTTTAACTGATGTACTCAGTACATGATTATTGATTATTTCTGACGGGAGATAAATACGTCAGTTCTTATTAGCAATCGGTGGTTTTTGCTAACATCGCAAAGTTTGAATTGGTAATGGCAACGTTTGAACACGAGTGGTCTTCTAATTTTATCGATTTAGGAAATCCCTAAAACTGTAATGTTTTCTGGAACCCATGAAAAATTAAACTTTCTTTTTTTTTTAAACTCCTACCATTGCTAGAAATACAAATATTAAAAAAAAGTATCGAAAGTGTATCAGTGTCGCATGCGTTTCATGGAGGAAATGAAGAGAAATCACTATTCTGTTATAGGTTTACCATAAAAAAATCTGTTTCATAGTCTTTTAGTTAGCAATAATAACAGAAATAAAAAAATATTTAATTAATTATTTTATATGATTAGTTTTATGGTACACGTTATATTAAAAAATTCTTCCAAACTTTAATTTTGACTTGCGGAATCTCTAAAGTAGTAGCATGGAATCCGAAAATTCTGCAAAACACAGTGTGAAGACCATTATCATTTATTATGACGTAATCGGATGCATAATTTTCCTTAAAACTAAAGCACATCAGTGCCCAAGTCTAAAACTGCAAGACACTATTAGTTCGCCCAGATTATGTTCCTGACGTTTGAAAGAATTTCTCAGAATTTTCGTCATTGAGGATGTTTAGTCAGAATGTACTGAATTCAAGAATCATGTTAGAAAAATGCAAACTTTTCTTAACGTAATTCCTATATAATGTTTCTAAGATTACCCTGAGTTAATAATTTGTGATTAAATTAAAATGAATTAATCCTTATTGAGTAAATATGACTATTTTCCAACTGATTATATTTTAGAAGCATTTTATTATGTAAGTTTTTACGTTTTCATGAAACATCATGGCAGCAATTGCTTGTTTTCTTCCAAAAAGATGCCATGTTCAGATAATATCTTGAAAGTTTTTCGTCATGTCATTCCAGTTTAACCTGAGACCATCGTCAAGTGTTGGTCATACAACAATGATCTATCAGTTCTTTTAGTAAAGTCGGCATTCGTATGAAATAGGACTTAAACATTTGCATTCTTAATATATGTACACTGAATTGTGATGACAACCTTTATTTAAGTGTCTTATCAGGGATTTGAATTCGAATATAATGTCCGTGTAACAGATCGCCTGCTGCATTCTATATAAAGCAGTAAATCAGTGATTATCAAGTATTTCGCGTGAGGATTTGCTTCATTATTTTAAGTATCTGGCTTCCTTTTTTTAAAATATTAGAAAATTATTTCAAATAGTTTCGTTTAGTATTAAAGTTAATTTGAATAAAAATTCTCACTCCTATTTATGTAGTATAAGCCATTTCTCATTAGAACTGTCGTTCGAAGCCTTTTTTGCAAGCCTTCTTCTCGGTAATCAGTGAGACGCTTGCATTTGTCTAGTTTTGCATAGTTCATAACTGGTTAGGGTTGTCTAAGATTGAGTTTGTTAGTCATTAATTTTTAAGTTAATTAACATGAGAAATTAATTTGAATCAGTGTTGTTATTTTGGTGATTATGCTATTAGATTTAGCAAGTTTTCAGTTCTCATGGCGGTTTGCAGCGTTTATCAAGTTGATAACCATCGTCTTGGAAAGTTCTCCACGAAAACATCCTTTTCTATTAGACACAGGCCTTGTATGATTCGCTAAACTAAATTGACTAAAATCGAACATAATTTCGCATTGATCTGCTTATGTCAAATAGAATAGTCGAATAGTAAATGATAAGTAATAATTCCGTGAATTTACAATGTATAGCTATGCCAAAAGCAAATACTGCTTAAGTTGCGGAGTTTTCTTTCATTAAAGAATTTTATTTTTAAATATTTTAACTACAGTTAGTAGGTTTACTGATTTCATAAGGTTTTTTAACGCAAAAATTTACTTCAAAAATTGTGTGTACCTGCTTACAAAGTGCTTTAAACACATGTTCTTCAAATTCTTCCTCTAGACTCATGCTTTCACACGATTTCGGAAACAAAGCCAGACTTAAATTTAAAAGGGCATACCTCATTTCTTTTACCATTTTCGTGCTTTGCTGTGCCTCTAAAAATAAAAGAACGATAATTATTGTTTAAATCATTTTTAGTTCAATAAAATTTATTTCAGTTATTATCATAATGAAGTGTGAAGTGAACTGGAAAGGGAAATTTGAAATAATTTCTTTAATTTATATAATAAGAATCAACACATTTTGCTATTAAAACACATTAATTAACGATTCATTAAGTTAAACGAAGAACGACAAACAATTATTTGCATGAAATTGATTATATATGTAATGATATAAATTGTGCGAAAATATCAGTTTTTTTTAATTTAGTTCTTTAGTATTTTTTGTCCATGAACAGATCACGTATCCTATTCATCCGCATTTTATTAGATGGATACAAAATTCCTTGCCCTTTTTCATAAGTAACAGAAACGAAGAAATCAACAGTAGTGTATATTTCATGACCACTTGGTCTACCGAAGATGTTGAATTATTTTTAGAGACAGGTAATGTTGATCTGCTGAGGCATGTGTCAAAATAGAAAAATAGAAATAATATGTCAAAATAGAAAACTGCAAGTTACAATTTGAACAATATTCTGTTATATCAGTTTCAGAAGGACCTACAGTGGACACTTAATATTTAAGCATAGGTAATATGCTTAAATACTGGGTGTCCACTGTTCTTCAATCGGACCTGACCTGACCCAACCACAATAAAATTCATTTACAAATGTATATAGAGTATGTGTTTGATTTTAGGACAGTAAAAACATGGTTCGGTAGATTTCGAAATAATGGCTGTAACTTCGACGATAAACTCCACTTTGGAAAGCCTGCCGACGAAAATGAACGGTGCCTTGCATGCTTTACAGAAAATAACTCTAGGCTTGCAAATGAAGGGACTGTTGAGAATCTTAGATTGACAATATGTCTGCAATTTACCATTTATAACAATTTGGATTTATTTCCAAGCTCGAAATATGGACGTCGTATTGTCTGATAGAAAAGAATAAACTACAGGCCATCTTTGCAGCCATTTCTCTAATTGAACTTTGTGAATAAGAGCTGTTTTTAAATCGAGTTGTAACAACTGCCTAAAATAGGCTTTTCTGCAAGAACATATGGTGAAAAAAGAAGAGAAAATAGGCAAGTGAAACTACAGAACTCTTTATAAATTTGCTGTTCATCTAATGAAGATATTTCTCTGTGTTTGCGGTTTGTTTGCCGTTTTTATCTGGCAAAACAATTGTGTCGAAGAAGTATTGCGAGCGCATCAACGTTCTGGCTACTCAAAAGAGCTTTATCATCCATTATGATAACGCCAGATTGCTACTCTGTACTCTTAAGGCTTCACTAATAGAAAATTTCCAGTAACTATTACAGTTTACGAATCGTTTTCGCACAGATATTTAACTGTTCCTGGTTTTTAACAATATTTTTAACGGCAAAAGTTTGATTCCTCTAAGTTACCAAAAATTACCCTACACTATTCTTTGTCGAAACACCTTGCAACTTTCACGAAGAAGCAATCCGTAGTCTTCTAAGACGATTATAGAAAATGATGTTGACTATATTGCATATAAATAAAAACCCTTTTTATTACGATATTACTCTTTTCATTCTATTTTCACGTAAGTCATGAACTTTTGTACTCATCAAATAATTCCATAATTGTAATATACGCCTAGAAGGGAGTTAATACTAGCATTGTTTGAACAACAAAAAATAAAAATTGAACACTAATTAAATATAAAAAGGTATTTAATATCTGTTGGTTGATTTTGGTACAAAGAAATAAAATCGTGTTTGTTGCAACGTATGTATATATTTCTATGTATTCTGTCTATAAAAATTCAAGAAACCTTATTTTCAGTAAAAAAAAATGAGGGGATAGCTTATTGTCATTTGAAAACAAGTGTTCATGGTAATGATATCGCTTTGTATCTTTTGGGATGATTCGAAAAATATTCGAATGCATTAGAACAAGAACAGTGCATTCCTAATATTAGAAACGAAGTCAGCACTTTGAATTTTGCAATTTTTAAATATTCATAATTTGTGACCCTTTTAATTTTATTCTTTTTAATTTGAATTTCATCTTCATCTTCAACTGAGTGGATGAAAACAAGAACATATAACTTAAATAAATAGAGTTTCAACTAAATTGTGACATCACGGGCTCATCTGCGAATATTGGGGTAAAACTGTTTACTTTTCGAGGTTTTCTCTTCATATGATAACTGGCATGAATTGCAGTATTATTCAAAACAAATTTGATTCAGAACAGACTTTTAGCACTTTTGTAGTCTGATGGAAAATTTTTTCAGCTATTGGATTATCCTTCAATGGCTCATCAGTAGTTGAATTGACAAGAACGCTGAACAGTGATATTCGAGGCGGATTCGAACCCTGGCTGGCAGCATCAGTGGTTTTCTCCTTGTGTGACAGGAATGTGACCAATTTTCTTAAAATGTCCTTCCCAAAACCATCTCTGCTCAGGTGTTTCTCTCATGACTGCCGTATTCGATTAAATAAATAAATATATCAAGCTGCATTTTAAATTTAATTAAAATTAGATTCGATCTTAATATCATGTGATCAAAAAGCTTATCAGTACTATGATTTATATATAAACAACAATTACATCCTAAAATTTCTCTGATCCTTTATTTAGGAAAACGTAAAGGAAACTCATGAGACCGAAAACAATATTGTCCGTTGCACTGTATGCACTCTTCAAATCGAGAACGAAGATTATTTATAACGCGTCCACACGTTTCCCTCGAGATCAATCTTATTTACGCCTCGATATTTGCCTTTAATTGATTTCTGCCGGTTGAATTATTCTTGTAGATCTTACTTTTAAGCTAACCCTACAGGAAATAGTCAAGAGGCGGTAAGTCGTGGTTTTCGCACTAAATAGTCAAAAAAAGATACGCATTTTGGTTTCCCTTTATATTACTCACTTAAAATTATCATATTTTGAGTTTTGCCGTTATTCTAAGACATGCGACGAAAGTTTGATTTATATAGGAAACTTGTTTATTATAGAATTACCTTAAAATAGCTTTATGGTTTTTATGCACCTGAAAGTTAATGATAATTTAAGGTATTATATTCAAATATCAATTTTAAGTAATATTTATTAATTATGTTATATGGATTGTTCATATTTTATACGCAAATAAAATGTTAAACAATTGCATTGCTTTTTTTTAATAAAATAAATCGCAGTTTGTGCTTTCATTAGCATGCCCAGTGCAATGAATTATTTTAACTTTTAAATGAAAAGCGAGAACAGCGCAAACAAAAATAAGGTAAGTGAATAATAATACTGTTTGATTCAAAAATAAAATTTAAATAGTTACATATATCTTCCTTTTAGTACAAATTAAAAAATAAATAAAAAAATAAAGCTACACATTGCAATCTAAAACATTTAAGGAAAAAATTATAATTAAGCATTTTTAAACCACCAATTCGGCAATTGGATCCCACTCTATTTAGTCGCTCTTTAAGTGGGGGAAAATGTAAGATTTTTCTCCCTCCGTAAAGCAAGCCTTCGTGATGTAACTGGAAAGCACATGCAGCTGGTAATCAGAAGGTCTGGATTACCAGTTTTGAAGAGGGCACTGCAGATTTTTCGCGTCTCTTGCTCCAAAAGAAAATGCCTACAGATTTCTACAACTTTTTTAAAGACAACGTCTTATAAATAGCCTCCGTGACACTCAAGGCATTGCTCTCCTCTCTCAGCTATACTTGCCAGAGGGTCTTACATATATCATTTAAAGTAGGAATTGCATCTTTAATGCTGTTAACGTCAGAGAAGGTGCGAATGGAAATTTGAGCTTTTAAAGATCCTCATAAAAAGTGTGCTGCAATTCTCTGGACGACTACCTTTCGGTTTGTTGACATTCAACGATTCTCATTCGATTCTCCGGACTTTATTTTGAAGAAGACATTTTAGCGTGCATTTGAAAGATCAATTACTTTGCCTGATATTAACATCCTTAAAAAGTGTAATTCATCAGTAGAATGCGAATGTGTCGCAAGGCACTCTATGTTGCTTCATGGCAAGTTTGCCTGGGAGATGGCAGTAATGCCTTGATTGTCATAGAGGACACCTTCAAAACATGAAGAAGCGAGGGCTATTTTGGAAAACCAAGACTTGCTTAAGTGGCGCTTACCGAATTTCTTCTCAGTAATCAATATAATTGTTCAGATGTATTTATTGTTATGCATATTAAGTGTGGTATCCTATTTTGATGCCCCACAAGTGGTTGGGTAGTTAAGGCCGTTCAATACTGAGAGTTCAGTCCAAGGCAAATAGGCAGATTGCATGGTTGATTTTTGTTGTTTTTCCTAGTGTAACGTGAGTACGAGAAAGTTTCCCACAGAAAGTCTTCCTTGAAGGCATTCCTTGAAGGCAGATAGCCATCGTATGCTTTACCGTATTCGGATAATTAACTATTTTGGGTAACAATAAATGCTATTCCGTATTTAGGGCGTTGCAATCAGTATCTTACTCTAGGATTTTATAATGAATATTAAATTTTGTTTAGGATGCAGACGAAGATATGCACAAAAAGTGCAATTAGAAATGTTAAGGTTGGCCTGTTTTAAGATATTAGAAGTTTATTTTATTTATGGTATTCAGAGTATAAAATAGCAGAACTACTAGTAGTTGTAGAATGTTAAGAAGTTTAGACAAAGTAATATTTTAATTTATTAAGTTACTGTGTACTAAATAAAGAACTTTTATAATATTGAATATAAATGAAGGATCTTATGCATCCTCGAATGGTAACTACGTCTACTGGTTATGGACAGAACTTTATTGCAAACTGAAAAAATAATACCTCTTCGAAAGAAGAAATAAGGTATACATTCATCAAGATTTTGAATGAGTTTAACAGCTGGTGTACGGAATGATTATTTTTTTTTTCAATTTGAAATTGTACGATTTAAACAGCAAATGAAAGTGCAATAGAATTTAAAAGGAGATTAAATTCCTATTAACATAAAATATTCGAAAATTTTCCTAACCGTTTAAATAATAAATAAAATGTAAAATACAGTAAAACATTTAAATGCCTAAGAAGATAGGTACACAATTTGCGAAGAAAATTTTAAGTTAATATAAGCCTCTTTGATTCTTATATATTTTGCTTAAAATATAGAGAAATTAGACGTTTTCCCAAATCTTTAGTGCTAAACAAAAGATGTACTAATTTATTGTTAGAGCAGTAACATTATTGCGATATAAATTTCTGAGATTCATGTCATGAATTTTAAAGGATTTACTAAGATATCACAAATATCAAATTTTCCCGCTAATATCGAATAATACGGGTTAAATGCGCAAAATCTGGCTTTTTTCCTGTTACATTTTAAATCAGTGTAGTAATTATTAGATTAATTTTTAAACAACTTTTTATGTTACATTCTTTTTGAATTTTTCTAAAACTGCACTGCCAAGTCATCTTGCTACAAACTTTAAAATGAGAATTTTTAATTGCTAAAATGTTTTACTGGTTTTAACAGGAGGAAAAATCGTTTGCTGAAGTTACATTATAGGCGTTCTTTGTTTTCAAAATCGGCAAGTAATTTCAATTTTGTAAGATCCTTTTATTAAAATCATATTATTTAATGAAAAAATATGACATACTATTTAACGAAAAATGCGTTTATAATATACTAAGTAAAAACACCATCCACTTAATAAATATTAATCTTGATTTAAGTAACGCTGTCGAATTCCTTTCAGAATTTAAATGTAAATTTCAATTACAAGTGTATAATATAATTTTTTTTATTTAATTACATGCTAGCTATTAGTGTTACTGCATCATTTCTTGTGCATATCTCCCCCCTCCGAAATGTTAATGTAAATTCTCAACCATGAAATTTTTTTATGAAAATAGTTCGTGTAAATGCCAAGCCACGAAAGTTTTGCGAATTTTGTGTTAATTTATTGTGTTAAAAATACAAAATATCTAGTTTTCTATAAATTATCAACAAAATTTTATTCGTTTTAAAATGTGTCAAAAACTGATTTAAATTTGTTACGAGAATCAATGAATGTTACGATGTGCTATATGGAATTATAAACCATTTTATAATCAGGGCATTTAAGAAAAATAAAATTAATTTAAAGCACAAATTATCCAGCAATTTAAGTAAGAAAATGTGTGAAATATTAATCATATGCTTACGAACTATCCATCTTTGTAAATCATTTTCTGATACATCATAACTTGGTCTTCTAAGCAGTATTGCATTCTGCTTCTGAGCCAGTTCACGCTGCTGAGTGCTTTTATTATTAGACTGCTGATTGTTGTTATTATCTAAAAGACAAAATGGTAAAAAGAAAATAAAGTAAATGTAACTAACATAAATAATATGAGGGACACTTGAAAAATAACAAAGCTAAAATTATATAATAACGAATAAAAACCGTCTCTTAGGAAAATGCCAATGTCTCTATCGGAAATTTTAATTTTAGTTACTTGAAAACATGTCGTTACAATTCTTCACTAATTAAGATTTTGTAGTAGAGGGCCATATTCTTTACATATTTGTGTGACCCAATCATTGCTTTAAAAGTGAATAAAACAGCAATTACCAAATTTACCACTCATCTGAATAAAACTAACACAGAAACGGAGCAGAGAAATTTCGAAAGAGCTTAAAGTGGCTCACGTTTGTTTTCAGACACATTTTTCTTCGGAAAGCGGAAAAACATATCCATCATTTCGCAGTTTGTTTACATATGACATCAGAAGAATCAGTTTAAAAGTAGCAAACAATATTTCTCATTTCAAATAATAAGCTGTTGCTAGAAATTTTTATTTCAAAATATTTGCCTTTTCTTAATTCTTTATCGAAAGTTTTCTAAAAATGTTTAAAACACCCTCTCTATTTACAGTGGCTTACATTTGTTTTCGGACTCTTGTATATTTTCAGTTTCATTTGCAAATATCAGTTACTAATTATTAACGGAATGCTGTATGTCTGTATGTATTAAGGAAATGCTGTATGCTGTATGTCTCTACATATACTAAATTCTAAAATAAATTTAAAGGGCAATTTTTATCTGATAACTTCAAAAAACAGAACAAGTGTTAGATCAGACACGGATATCATGGCCGATCAAAAAAACATTTTTCATAAGTAATAGAGTTAAGTAAATAAGTAATTGAGGTTTTAATTTGCAAAATCAATGATGAGCAGGATTTTATCTTTCAGATATCATTGTCCACATCTTTGCGGACTAATGTTAAGTTTAATATTTTGGGCCCGCATAAGTGTCAATCGGGTATTAGAAACAATTTTGCATTGTACCAAGACAGCAACAGTATATCGCTATAAGAGAGTATAAGAGTATCGCTTCAAACGTCACTTGTGGTTGTTATACAACTGTTCGGAGGCTATCAAAATAATTATCCAATCTCTTCTTCATTTAAATCCAATAAAGCATATTTTGAACAATTAGGAAGTACAAATTATTAAACGCAACACTTCGTCAAAAGCCGAATTAAAAGTGATGAAACAAGAATGAAAAATGTTTAGTCCAGAAATTATAAGATAGTTATACTCAGTGCCACATGTTTGCAATATATAATAAAAACAAAAGGATTAAATATACTTTAATTAAAAATTTTAATAAATTGTAAAATAGGCATAAATTTATGCATCATTTTTTTATTGATAATAGAGTTCACACATAATTAAAGATTTAAAATGCAGACTGTACAAATTTTAGCTAACTGAAAATATAGTATGCGTATCTGCTTAAAGTGGCCTTCAAAAGCTATTCATTTACAGACAAATAGCAAATGGAAATTTGGAATGCCTCATTGGACTTTAGCTAAATTTGGCAAGTTGTAGAGAGAAAAATTCTGCTTGAAACACTGATGTCGTTTCCTATCAGAGGTTTTTAGTCCAAAGGGACTTTGTTCCTGAGGGACTATATATTCCTGAGGGACTAAATATTATAACCCTTTATTATATTTGAAGGAATTAAATAATGAAGAATATGCGTAAATATATGTGTGTATCTCGCATTGTGATGTGTACCTAGAGCCATAGAATTTTGAATGACGTAATCCTACTGCGATATGGGCATCTGGAAGCCCGAATTTGAAATTTAGAATTTGTTTTATTATCGATTTCATAGTTTGTAAAACTTTAACGAATTTTTGATAAACAAACTCAAAGATTTCAAAGCGAGCAATGGCAACAAACAACTGCGTATCGGAAATTCTAAAGGATATGCTCAATTTAAAATTATTTTGCAATATTGCTCTTGAACTGAATTTTATGGTTTACGTGTGAAGAACATGCTATTTAATAAATAAAGGTAACACACAAAATGTAAAAAAAAACGCGCCTTTGGACGTAATTTAAAATCTGAAACCTTTCAGATTTTTTTATAGATTTAAGGCAATCCATATCTAATTAAACTGTTTTTTTAATATACTACTTTAGATTGAATAAATTTTATTATTTTTTTCCTTTCTTAATTTGAGAAAGTTAATGCTTTTTAATGCGAACCTGTATATTGCGAAAAATAATTTGGTTATAAGATAATCATATTTTTTTTACAAAGGAAGTGACCTAAGAAACTTGTCTTAAAATAGAAACGTCTGGTGCATAAAAGCTCCCAGCAGATGGACATGAAATCATCAAAATAAAGGACTAATTTGTTTTATTTGATTATTTATCTTATTTCTTACTAAAAATGTTTCTCGTTTTTCTCGTATGAATAGCTTTCAAAATAAATTCATACTTATCATTTCTATTTCATTGTGATGATTCAATGACACCATGATAAAATATTGGTTGAAAGCCTAATGGCGATTTCTAGATATCTTCATTTATTACTTTTTTCCAACCTAAGTTTAAATCTTAAGTGTTATTTCTGAGGATCTGAACACTTGAGCCGATTTAATATTATAGGCGTTCGGATTTTTGAACATTTTATGCAAAGATCACTTGAGTAAGAATCATTTGTATTTGTGTGTTAGGTGGGCGCAAGACTGGGAATGTTAAATGAAATAGAATGCTGATTATAATCCTTTCTATCGCCATAAGGCTAACTGCTGGTAATTAGCCTCTACGAGAGAAAATGAAGAAACTAGTTTTGCCTTGTAAACGTTTTAACATCTCGTTTTACGGGAGAATCATGTTTACACTTAAGTTTGTTTTCTCTATGTTTACACTTAATAAACAATTTTTATATGAAAAGTAATACTTATTTATACTTTATAATGAGTTTGTTTTTATTATTTAAATAATTTTGTTTTGATAGAGTTACTAAGTTGACGAATTTTGAAATATGTAAGCATTATCGATAAACTTGTACGATATCATAAGCTCGAGGTCATATACCATATCTGGTGATTGCTCACTTGCGCCCAACTAATCCTCAGGTATCGAATAATTGAATCCTAGAATCAAAATAGTCATTTAAATAGTATTACCTTTGTTTTTCTCCTCGGAATTTTCTTTGCTTTTAAATTTCAAAGCTTGTGTTACGGTCAGTTTTGTCACATGATTCTTGTCTCCCAGTTTCGGATGAACTGATGGACCACAAATTTTTGTATTAATATTTTGAAAGTAATTAGGACGAGTTACGGGTCGTTGGTTTTTGTTTGGAATAGCTGAAAGACCCGTCATACTTTGGGTATTGCTTCCAGGCAGTGGCATCGGCTTCATATTGTGTGAATTTTCTTCACTGGTGTGAATTATTTTTGGAAACATTTGACGTCGGACTGCTGTCATGCTTTTTAAGACATCTTGCCCATTAGGAATTTCATTGCATTTCCTTATGTTTAAAGTTGGTTTAGGTAATTTTAAAGTAGCTGCATTTGAATATTTTCTTGATGTATCGATATATCCGTGATTTGATGAATTAGGCAAGGGTTGGTGAATTTTTTCATTTTTAGTTGAAATGCTACTTGTAATTTGAACATTAGCATGGGGCGATGGCATGAACTTCATTTTCTGTGGATTTTGTTCATTGGTATCAGTTAGTTTTGTGAAACGTTGATGACGCTGTAAGTCTGTGGTACATTGCGTAAAACCACTTTGCCTTTTAGACGTTTCTCCTGATATTTTTGCATATGAAACAGGTTTTGACAATTTAAAATTCGCTGTGATAGAACTTTGTCTTGTTGCAGGATAATCAACGTGTGTTTGACAAATACTCGTATTTAAAGGTTTTGTTGGCTTTTGAGATGCTGGTGATTTTGAGGGACTTATTCTTGTTGGTATATTCGTTGGTAAGTCGTAACTTCTGTAGGCGTTTCCAGTTCCTGCATTAAGTAAATGATTGTAAAACTGCCAATTTCCTTGATCTTCTAAGTTTGCATTAGTTATCTTTTCTGATTTTTCAGATGTTATTGCAGAATATTTAACCGCACTAGATCCATGATTTGAAACTCTAAAATTACATGGATTTGATTTCTCTGCGAGGAATTTTGTTGTTTCAGAATTTAGAGGCGGCGTACAAACTCTGTAAGTAGTCCCTGACAATGCTTTTGAGAAATAATGTGGATAATTAAAATTTTCAGATTTTAATTTGATTGTTTGTATTGGTCTATGCAATGATACATTTTGTGGTCTACTGTCTATATTTGAAAATGCATCTGATATATGATCTTGAAATTTTATATTAATTGGTTCTAATTCATTTACAGAAGGTTTTCTTTTTGATGCTAATATCTCGGCATATGTACCGATGTTTTGTAAATTTGCAGTACCAAAGTGTTTTGAATTATTAAAACGGTTTCTATCCGACTGTGCTACAGTTTCCTTCTCGCATATTCGCGGATGCTTATAAAAGTAGCCTTTGAGATTTTCTGAAGCCTTATTACTCTGTAAATAATTATGAGTATTAATGAGCTGAGGTGAACTATTTTTCTGCCTTGGAAAAGAATGAAACCTTTGTCTGCAAGGAGTAAGTTCAGCTGTTTTTCGTCTCAAAATTTTTTCAGGACATTCTCTTCCATTACTGTATGCTTCAATCACTTTTTCTGGTTTGAAAGGATTTGTAGCTAGTGCAGGTTCACCTTCTTCTTTTAATAGAGAATTTGTTTTTAGAATTTTTTCTTGCAGTGATTGTAGTTTCATTTTATTCCCCGCAATATTTTCCACTGCCTTATTCAATTCATCAAAATCTCTTTTGTGAATCAGAATCATATCTTTTCCTAATAACGGTGAAAAATTATGAAATTCCTGATTTTCCCTTGGTAAATATTTTTGTTCTGCACCATAGTAGTTTAGTTGCACTTTCAATTTTTTGTTACATTCGTTTCTAACGTAAGTCTTATCATATTGGTCTTTATAGGCGGACTCTTTTCTTACGTTAGTTTTCCCTGTCAAGTTTTCATCTGTTTTTAACTCCATATTTGCCAAAGAAGAATATTTGCGTTTGGAACTTAGATTTTCATCATATTTTTCTTCTTCTCGAATTAAAGCGTTCTTGCTTAATTTGTTTAAATTATTCAAGTATATTAACTTCTTATTATCAGTTTGCTGCCTATATACAGTATTTGATTTAAATGGTATATTCAGATTGCTGTATTTTATAGGGAAATGTCTGCTCGTATCTATGATAGATTCGATAACATGTGGTTCTTCTCTTTTTCCAAGCTTTCCATTACCTGGAATAATGACCACTTTTCTCATTTTAGTAAGTTTTAGTGGTAGAGGTTTGGGCAGTAAAGGTCTCAGATTATGCTGTAAATGGCTATAAGGCGCAGATATTTGAAATGGGACTCCTAAATGGCTCCTGTGACGTAATTTCATTCTTGTTAGGACCTGTAAAAACATGCGCTTGTTAAAACCATTTTTAATAATAGTCACAAAATATTTGTTATAATTTGCAAAATATTCGTATACACTGCTATTCGTCGGAAATGAAACACCAGTAAAGCCATAACCGGTAAAATTTTATTTTGTTTTCGAGATAACTTATTATACAAGACATAAATATATGTAAGTCCCGAAGAACACATTAAAATCACGGTCCATAATATTTCGACCCTGACTCTTCAGTTTTCTATTTCTAAACGTTTATTCCTGCTCTTTGTACTTTTTCCAGTCGTTTCTCTATGTGCTCCATTTCAAGTACCTCAAGCAAACTACTTTGCTATATTTGTAAAATTATGAAGACTATCGCCCTATTAATAACTTTACTCTATCAGTAAGACTTCACTGAGACTTTATGTTATTAATTAAGTATTCCAACTAATAATTTTGACACTCAGTTTATAAATTAATATCTTTCTCAGTTGAGTTTTTTTAGTTATAAGGTGAAAAATGTGAAGTCTAGTTGCAAAATAAAAGTATTATAAGCAGAACAGTAGTTATGTAAGGTATATATGAGGTATTTCTCCCGCCTTTTTAGCAATGCCTCGTGGTGTAATGATCAGCACGCTCAGTGTGTATTCAAGAGGACCGAGGTTCGAATATCAGCGAGGGTACCAGGCAGAGGAACTCACGTACCTGGGCTATAAGGTTTCAAAACGGAGAATTCAAACTGAGGATTCGAACCTAATTGCCATAAATAATTACCCACCGCCCAATACAGCGAAAAAACTCGCCTCATTTTTAGGCCTGTGTTCTTACTATAGAGCATTTATAAACGGCTTCGCGCAAACA
>KK115348.1:503031-520843 GCA_000611955.2 Stegodyphus mimosarum
AACCGCTGTTACAAATGAAGAAAAGAAAGCCAGAATTTCGTGGACAGCTGAAGCTAACACCGAATTTGAGACACAGATCTTACAGTTACAGCTGTGTAACTGGATCACTTAACATACTATTTATTATATATGGTCAGCATCCTATATAACAGGGTTGGCCAAACTTCATGTCAGTAAGAGTTCTATGTTGAAACTGTAAAACGTTTCAGTTTCAGTATTGCACCATTTAGTTAAAGTTTCAGTTCAATGTTGCATTGAAAAAAAAAACTGTAAAAAGGTTCAGTTCAGTGTTGATTTTAAAGTAAGAAGTAGCACCAAAACATGATTCACTTGATTTTTATGGTGCACTTGGTTTTGCTGCAACCTTCGCAGTCGTTCAAATGTTCACCATTTTGAGGTAGCATGTTGCAATCAATCAAAGTATTCAGGGCATGCCTGATTTTTCCATATTTCGAAACTTTAATGGCGGCTGTTCGCGGATAGTCGACAGTGCATTCGATAATCATAAAGGCATGTATATACACTCATGTCCATAAATTAAGGATAATGCAAAATCAGGCAAAGGAAGAGTTAGAAGCAAAACAAATTTGACTTATTTGTAAAGCTTATTTATTAAACAAAAGGTAAAGAGCAAAAAAAAAAGGCTATATGTTTGATATTATTAAAAACATTAGCGATTTTTTCTCCCTGGAGCAAATTACAAAAAAAAACCTATTTACAAAAAACCAATATTACATGGTTGGTATGATTGTTAATACATTGTATGTCTCCCAGACGATGCAATACAGTCCGTACAACGCCTAGGCATGCTGAGTATCTAATTAACGATCTGATCTTGGGGGATATTACACCACTCATAAAGCAATGCTCTCCGAAGTTCCGGTAGACATGTAGGAGGAGGTTGATGGGCTGCAACTCGTCGGCCAAGCATGTCCCACACGTGCTCTAATGGATTCAAGTCCGGTGAGAATGCTGGCCAGTTCATACGGGTGAAATCCTCCAATTGAAGGCATTCGCATACGATGTTTGCACGGTGAGGCCAAGCGTTGTCATCCATAAACACAAATTGTGCGCCCATGGCGCCCCGAAACAAACGTACATGTTGTTCCAGAATGACGTCCCGATAGATTTGGCTTATCATGGTTCCAATTTGAACATGCAGGTCAGTTCTGGAACCCAGAATAATTCCACCCCAAACGAGCACTCCTACACCACCGTAACGGTGTCGCTCAATGATGTTTTCTTGGTAGTAACGGGTACCTGGAGCTCTCCATATGAAAGTCCGGCGAGAATCAGACTGCAAGCTAAACCTGGATTCGTCGGAAAACATCACACAAGCCCACTGTTGTGGTGTCCACAATGCATGTTCTCTACTTTAGGCTAACCGCAGGCGACAGTGAGTTGCAGTAAGTGGAACGCATCTGACAGGTCTACGAGCATATAGGCCAATCTGCCCTAAGCATCTGTACACGGTCTGCCTTGAAATTGTCGTACCATTGGCTAAATAGAGCTGACGAGACAGGTCTGAGGCCGTGCTCCGCCTGTTTCTTTTGGCAGTAACTGCCAAATACCGCTCCTCATTCGGCGTTGTAATTCTGGGGCGGCCTGTGCTGTAACGTCTACTCACATTACCATCATCTTGGAATCGTTGCCAAAGCCTGGAGATGACGCTCTGGGCAATTCCAAGTTCATCTGATACTTCCAGTTGGCTATGCCCACATTCCAGACGGCCGATAATTCTACCATGTAAAAAATCATCCAAATGCGTCCTTTGTGTCATAACTATTCGGTTATTGCACTGAAATGCTTATAAAGCGCCTGCGAAAAATTTTACTTCTTTGCCTGTATTCCTTATATTCACTCTCTTACACTCTCGTCATTGTGACGTACCATCGGTGTCATATGGTTACTTCCTGAAATTTGCATATGATTCTTGAAGATGTGTGTAGTGATTTTACAGGTGATATTTTTATTTTAGAGTTCGATTTCCGCGTGACTCCGAATTATCCTTAATTTATGGACATGAGTGTATTTTGTTTATTCTTCGCGACTAAGCTTCGATTTATGCATGTGCATTAGAAGTTGTGAGTGAAAATATGCTTTAACCTACTATTTGGGGACTTTTTGAAAATCGCCAATTTGGAGCGTTTCTGCGGAACATCTCTGGGATTCCAACCTCCCCGAGACGCTCCGCAGAATCGTAAAGAAAATGACGACCAAGGAAGAACAAATATTTAAAAAAAATCCCTTTTTTTACGAAAAGATAACAAAATATTAAAAATAAATAACTTTAAAAATTTAAAGATAATAGAAATAAATAAGTTTTTTCACTTACCCTTCTCAACAAAACTGAAAAAGAAAAAAAAAAGTATTTTTTGAGGGAATTTTTTCTTATACTCTTTTTATAAATTTGATGTCAAGAAACACCTCCTGAACCTCCGGTTCGTACTCTGTTTTATCCGACGTGTCCAGCGGATAAAGCTTTATAATTGTTGTTAGAAATCCGCAAAGAGTTTAATCATTCAGCGAGTGGCTGTGCCACTTTCTCAGCTTGTATTCAGCTAAATACAAATCAGCGCGTGTTTTGTTCTTCGACGCAAATGTCGTTTGAGTGCAGATCAGATAATCTTTATGGAATTAGTGTGCGCACCCGTTTCGAGATCTTTAAAGTGCGGACTGTACAGATCTTTAAAGTGCTGGTAATATGATCAAAACCTAAATTTTTCAGACCACCGAATACCTCCAACAACACCCACTCAACTATCAGTCTTTTCAAGCTCACCTTTGATGTGTTCTCAATCTCTTTAAAACGTATTTATTCGTCCCTCTTTCAGTAGCACCTATCACTCAGTGACCGTCTATAGGCTTTCCTCTTCCATATTTCATTTTTCCAAACTTACTCTCATCCACTTCAACTAACACTATCATTCGTCACAGTCGTAATACACTCTCCTCTACAAAACATAAACCAATCAACAACAGCATGCTAATGCACTTTCACATCTTGCGTCACAGATTCATTCCCCGCTTTCAAACACCATCACCTTGTAATTTTCAATACATTCTATGTATTCAGAAAGCTCTGGCTAAACCAGGAAGCTTTCCTTACACTCCTACAAACATCATACTCATTCACTTTTCTTTTTTTTTTCTATATCGCCATTCAAACCATCCATAGTCCCCTTTCCCTCTCATTATTTAGTGTATTTCAGACGAACAGGGGAAAAAAAAGGTAGCAACAAAACCAAATTTTATACATCATTTAATCAGGACACGTTTTCCTTGAACTTCAAGTAAGGTAATAAATATCGATGTACATTCACTCAGCGACTTTGAGCGTCGCAGATAAATTCATACCGCCTGGTTACTTAGCGAAAATTCTGAAGAAAAAATGGCAAAATTACACAAGAAAAATAACATTCATCCCCAAAACAACCACCACGGGAGAAAATTCTAACGGGAACTATTTCAACCGTTCGGTAAACAGCCAATAAGTCAGTTAGCCAATAAAATAGCCAGATTACAAAATGGTAATAGCACATGCCGGAAAATGTAAAATCGTTCCACGGCTTCAAAATACTGAGACTGCCAAATTTGACGCGTTTACAATCCAAAAAATCGCTAAGCAGTTAGCTAAAGCACATTCTAGCCAAGCTATGTATTAATGAAATGTACGATACAAAATGGCTGTTAAAACCCATTTCGCAGTAATTTTCTAATGAATTTGTTGAAGTGAATCGCACCAAGGCTAAAGCACATTTTATTTTTATTGCTCTATTTAACGTAGCTGAAAGAACTCTAAAAAGAGATTCAAGTATTCCCGGGCAAAAGAATTATTCATGACATACTGTATATTTCTGTAAATATAAATACATTCTATGCCTTCTGTAGGGAACACTTTTGGGATACTTTTCTATGTGGATATAATGCCCCTAGGATATACAAACAGATCTTTTTTGTGAGTGGGGTTCAGCATATCTGTATAAATTTCTGTATTCACGCATAATAAACATGTGTAGAGACATTAGGTATATATTTGGAAGCAGGAGATATGAAAATTGAGCAACGCCTTCGCCGGGAATCTAGCCACGGACCTCTAGTTACGCGTCGAACGTGCTGACCACTACACCACGAAGGCATGCGAAGAAGGCGGGAGAAATACCTTATACATTTATTAAATAATTTTTGAAAAATCAGACAATTATAGTTATGTAGATATGTGTATGTATTTGTATTTTATGTATAAACTCATCGACTTTTAGAGTTGTTAGGGACAAGAAAAAAGTAGGAAAATTTATAAGCTTCAAAAAATATTTTTGTTAGTTTATAAAGTATTCAATAACAACGCAAAAGATAAAGAGAAGCACAAGTAAGTAAAACGATACATGTAAAAGCTCTTGTAGATCAATATTGTGATATAATTTGTTGTTCCGGGTTTGTAAACATTAGAAATAAGCCCATCTAAAACGTCTAAAAACATTTTTGGTGCGAAAATTTAAATACTATCGGATACAATTAAATTCATGTAATAATTTTTCTCTAGATGAAAATCTTGGTACAGTGTCAATCAACAATAAAATTTAGGGAAGTTTCAGATCATCACCAGCTTTCTGTTATGAAGTATGCTTAGTGTCCAATTTCATATCGCTGCAAGAGTATGATGAGGGTTTCAAAGAATGTGTTGATTTGGAAAACTTTCCCTGCAGACCAAAGCAAAATTAAAGTCATCAATTACCTTTAAAAATACATACTGAATATTTTGTTAAGGTAGCAAATTTTTTTATTGCTTTATTAAATTTCTTTATTATTTTTGTTTATTATTTGATAAAAGTCTTTTGGAAATATCATCTAAGTTTTTCTTTTTACGAGAAGTATATTTTAATAAGAATGCATAAAATTTTCATTATTTATGCATGTTGTCAAATATTCCTTTTGGATGTATGGTTATTTGGCCACACTTGGTGTTAAAAAATTTTCTGTTTTCCTTTGTTTCATACCATAATATATATTGAACTTGAATAGTTATGTTTATTATACATACTGTTATGATTGCTGCATCAAGCTACTATGAAAGTACTGAAAATTTACAGGTATTGCTCTAAATACTGATTTAGCATAACATCAAACTGCTGCAAATGTTCGATTTTTAAGAAATTCTGTATATTTTCTCTGATAAACTGAGAATAAATTTCTGTTTCACCTATCCTAGTCATATTTTATTCCAATCCGTGCTTTTGCAAAGATACAATGTTTATTCGTTGAATTTATCAAGACCTTATGATTTTTTTCAAACTGGCAGTATTTTTCATAGTTGAAACGAACAACATTTGAACTCTTAATCTCTCTAATAATGCTGAAAAATCATGTTTCTTCGTAGTTTTAGGTGGAATAGAAATGACTTTATAGAACGTTTTCTGATTTTAACAAATAACATAGTACGTAGCTTTTTCCATAAAATACAATCTTTACATGTATTTTTAAGAATTCATCAATTAATACCATGTATTTAAAGTAGTAATAGCAGTTGAGAAATATTTAATTCTTTTTTTTGTGAAGTCATTAAGATGTGCTATTGGGATGATATAGGGACTGCTTCTATGTCTGTTTAAATATTCTGAAAAAAAAATTCGACTGTTTAAAAATATAAGTAATTATTTCTAACCAATTAAAATAAAAGCTAAATTTTAGGTCTTCATACATCATTTTATTAGTGGTATATACCACAGAGTATTGAATGATAGAGTAACTAACATTCAGTTTATCCTTTTTTGGGGGGGGGGTTGTATCAGCAATTTGTAAATGCATTAGCTTCTTTCTTAATTGGAAACTATAGTACAAAAATTTAATTCGAATTCTATTGTTTTTGTTAACTTCACATTTAATTCGAGTTCTATTGTTTTTATTAATTGCACACTATAATTTACTGTCCTCAAAGGCAACGAATATTACCGTATATGGTTAATTTCTTCTGTAAAAGCATTATGTTAGCGCTTCGGAGAAAAAGGCCTACTATATAGGGAAAAAATCTAGTTAATTGTGCGAAGCTGAGGTTTCGGAATTTCCTTGAATATTTTCATGAGTGAAACTGATTTCTGCTTTATTTAATCTAAAAATTATTTTTCATTTCAATAATTTTAACTAGTTTATTTAAGTTTGCTTATGAAATTATCCAAAATAACGTTCTGTTTTTGAGACAACCATTTTTCAATTCTAACAAGATGCAGAAGGTTATCTGTATTTTATCTTTCTTCAGTATTATTTTAGGTAACATTTTCTTAGCGAAACCACTGGCCAAGAAAGCAGAAATTTCCCAAAACTACTATGAGAAAAAGTTATTTTCTTGATTTTAATGTAAAAATTCTCTTGGTATTTTATACTTGGATTTGGGTACTTTTAGTACATTGCCTTAAGTTCTTTAACATATTTTAATATGCCCGTTTATATAGGTTCTTACAGGTATCACAAAAAACATACGGCCTTGCCGTTTAGAAGGTTAATAAAGTATCGTGAATAATTCTTCTAAATAATTTATCTCTTGGCAAGTCTTTTTCACTTTTATATGTGCGTACATAAACAGTACATTATTATTAGGATCTGATGAGTTTATATTATCCTATCCCCGAATGAAAATAAATAGTATAAATAGTTGTTATACTTTGTTTCATTTTAAATTCTTAATACTTTTCATTACAAAATAAGTGGAAATTTTTTTTATTTACTAATTTCAACGCTAACAACATTCAGCTTGAGCTCTGCAACTGGCATACCCCTTACCTTCTACCAATAAAAATTCTTCATGTAAAGATAAAACCTAAGGATTATTATTGCATGTGAATCAGATAGTTTGTCTTCTATGCACACACTTTAGATAAATGACAAGTAATCGTAAAATATTAAACACGGTGGATACGATTATATGTATACATACATACACATACACACACATATATATAAGTTACATCTAGCTCTAAAATAAAGGTGAGAAGTTTGATTTAGCTTCTACAAAATTAAATTTTTAAAAAATTACTCTCTTTCGCATTTAGATTCCATTTAACTCGAAAAACTTAGAAGCCAATTTATTTAAGGATTGATTACTGAAAATTCAAGATACAAAGTATCATATATTTAAAAGGAGTTATTTAAAACAGTATATCAGAAGATAGCGGAAGAATGCTGGTCATTATTTTATCATAAAATTAGCGACACACTTACATCATTTGCGTTTAGTTAATAATGAAAAGATTAAATTATGCAAGATAAAACTAAACACGTTTTTCACTAAATTTCAACCCAAGACTGGCTATAAATGTTTCCCATGAGTAAAAGGGGCAACATTTTGTATTTTGCCAAGACAGAAAATTAGCATGGTGGAAACATTAACACCTCTCATGAAGAGGCTAAAAAACACTCATGCAACAAGACGTTTCTCCCCGAAATACGAACTTCGCTTTTATGAGAATACAGCAGGATAACGGGAAAGTAAGGAAAGTTTTTTGAGCTTTAGATCCTGACATTGTTCGGTTAAGAGGTAATCACGTCCCGGTGAACTGGTAATTAACTTTCAGCATCGTCTTCAACTTAAAAGTAGGAATTTTGGATGCTGTAAGGCAAAATATCTCAAGAAGTTCACTTCTTTTTGCATTCGCTGCAATGAAGCAAATGCTCTGAATTTCAAATGGAGTATGATTTTAGTTAAAACTTTAATTCAGAAAAATTTATTACCAAATTAAACTTAATTGGAACAAATCGCCAATAGAACTTCAGATTCGTAAATTTTAATTAAACGTATCCAAGTTTCAAAGGATACGCTTTGCTGCATGACTCTGCCGCATATTACATCATTTTTTCCCTGCAATCTCTCTGCACTGCGGCATCTTTAGCCCAGTCGCTGCTCAGGACTAACATAAAGAATTTCCGGTTATAAATAACGACCGAAGCTAGTACGCATTGCTTTTTTCTCGTCTGCCCTCTTTTTTGTTGCTTGAATAAACTACGTCTCTTCGCTTCGCCTTCTTTCTTCATTGTCTAAAATGTAAACTAAATATATCGAACTTATGGCGCGTGTTTAGTACCCCTAGAGTTGTACCAGCTTTAAGCAAAGATGTATTTCACAAAACTTATTTCTGTGAAAAATGAAAATAATGTTTTAATCATCAAGTGAGTTGGGTTTTGTTCAGCACTCATCATCTAAGCAACAGTCTCCTAGGCCAAGACTAAGAAGTAAATTGTTTTTCAACTTCAGCAAAAACTACATATATAGACAGAGTATAATATTTGTGTCTGTGTGTACGCTCGCGCTTTTGTTACAGCCTGTTGCAATAAAAAAGATATGAGCGTACCTAAATGTTATAACAGTCCCATACACAAAATTTCAACGTTCTGTGATTAATGACTTTTGAGTGACACGTACGGACGTCCCGAAGAAATCCATTTTACAATCAGTTTTGCAATAAAGAGTCTTTTATTCTGTTCGTACGTACAGACGTCACGCATATTCAAAATGGATATTACAGTTGAAACCAGAAACCGGAATTTTTCGCGATTACAGTACTTTCTTTATTTAGTACAAGGAATTAAAAAAGTGATTTTAAGGCAATAAAGACATTTTCTTACGGTTAAAGCCTGTATTTTGCTCTTTTAACAGTTAATAATATATTCAATTGCTACTAATTAAAATTAATTAAATTTATAATATAGTTAAGACGCATTTAATTTAGATGAAGTCTTTATAGTATCTTAGTAATTAATACATATAAAAACTGCGGACATGAATAGTTTAATATCATGAAAAACTAATGAAAATAAAATATGGCATATTTGATAGTTTTTAAGCTGTAAAACTGATTAAATTGTAACATATCATTGCTAGGAGTTCACGCAGTAATCTAGGAATCTTCAGTTTTCATAAGCAATATTAAAAATTTATCTAAATATGCTTTAGAGCAAAAGTAAACTATATTTTACACATTCTTAAGAAAATCTGTATTTCAGAGCTAACTTAAGTAAAACAAGAAATTTGAAAGTAAACTTGAAACAAAAAAGGGCATAAAGAATGACACATATAATCTCTGAAATAAAGTAGGAGATATGCCAAGTTCTAAAAGTCCTTTTTGAAATGTAAATATTGGCGACAGTATCACATATTAAGCGCCAAAACTACAGGCTAGGATAAAGTTATTTTACTTACTTAGCATCTACTTCACATTTCTTTGTTAATAGTCTTCAAAAATCTTCCGAACTTATACTAGTTTTCAAGCATTTTATTGTATGCACTTACAAAAATAGTCTTAAAATTGTATTCATTCTAAATTAAAGCAATCCCAAACTTTATACACGATTCCTGATTTTTCCTTTAAAATAATATTGTAAGTTTAAGAGAAAAATTCTTTGATAAAAAGCGGAATAATGTTAAGAATGTTGGCACGTCAGATGTGCAAAGAACGTTCAAAAATAATATCTTCAAAATTAGATGCACAAGTTTATTATTCGAATGCGCAGACGATAGTCTAACTTTTTTCTTCGTTTTTATTTTTTTAATCAGCAGATACTCTAGTGATTTTACTGCCAGAGTCCTTCCTTTAAAATAGTTTGAATATAAATTGGCACATTTTGCAAAATAGATTTAACTTATACACTAGAACTTAAAATCTAATATTTTATACCTTTAAAGGTCGAAATTTTAAAGATTTTAATAATAATACGTACTTATGCAACGTTTTAGTGAAGTAAAATAAATTTTAATTTGAGATCGTCTGCATTTATAAATACGCATAATGTGGCATCATATTATGTTGACATTTTTGTAATCGCTGATAAAGCAAACATTTAATTCTACATGTGGATGAGGAAATACTGCTCTCGTTTTGAATACGTTTTAACTAGTCTATTTACCAAGGGGGAAGGAATAAGCCTTTTTTTTTTTTTTTACTTTGAAAAGATTTATTGCTTGGTCTTACCGCGGGAATTTTTTAGTTCTGGCAAAATGGAAATTGCTGCCTATTTGTCGCGGTCCTTATATGGAAACGATCGATGGAATAAATTATTTAGCTACGTCTTAAATAATTATTTTTTATCAAATGAGCGGATTTATGACAGCATAATATTATAGCGTTTGGTACCGCCTGGCATCGTCATGTTGTAATCTTATTAAAATACTTAATTCTCTGCCTGCATCTTGAGTAGCTTTTAAACTTCTATTATGCCTGTTGAAACTATTGTTCCAAGTCTTAATCTGAGTTTAACACTTTAAGCAATTTTAAGTTAAATCAGATTTTAAAATTTTTAACTCCTCGAAAAAGTGTTATTGTTTTCAGTTCTCTATAAAATTTTCTTTATACGTCGTCGTATAAGATCTTCCATTTATCATCAATAGTATAAAGTGCGTTCCTTAAGCTAGCTTATGTTATACATTTAAAAAGTAATTTTATAAATAATTTAATTAATTCTTAATTTTAATCAGTAATTTTTTTCTGAAATTCTTAGCAATCTGTATTTTGAAAAAAAAAATATTCATACTATGAATGTCATAGATAAAATGGGTATATAACAGCCTAATAAGTCACTGCAAAATTTTAAACTTTTCTTTTTGTAAGTACCGTCTACATCTGAACTAATACTTAACTTTTATGATAAAATTCTGTTGTAGCATAAAATGTTCAGGACTCTGTGTATATTACTTTTCTCAGTTTTGTTGCTTTGTCCACATTTTATGAAAGAATGGTTGCCAGAGCCTCAAAGAGGATGAACTTCTTCTTCCTATAGCAATTTTGAGGGAAAGGCCCCTGGAAGGGATACCGAAGATTTTCCACTCCTCTCTCCTACCACTGAACCACAAGAGAGAACTTTCGGTTCGCCATATATTTGGGGTGCCCCCATGCCGCAAAGACATTATGCATTTATAAATATACATTACAAATCCCATGCCAATATTCCAACCGTGCCCTTTGGCAAGGCAGTCAGAGTCACTAACCACCATTTAGTTTTGTTCAAATAGTAATAAACTTTTTCAATATTTTGATATTTTTTTATTTATATCTTTTCCCATCCAAAACGAAAAGTGTACTAATAAAGCTCAAAGTTCCAGAAATTCAAATCAATTTTAACTGAGTTTTATCATTCATATTAAAAACTTACTTTTACGAGTTCGCAGCAATACGTACTTTTTTATTAAAGAAAAATAACTATATGATATTATATATTCATTTGACTTTTTAGTAGTCCAAAGGGATTTAGTCCCGAAGGACTATTACTTTCGTTTTGCGATTTTGCGTCGATTCACTCTGAATGCCCGTTTCACTTTTCAAATTGTTGCCACTAAATGTTATCGCTCTGCATTAAATTTTAAAAAATGAAAAATCTGCATAAATGTATGCATGTTTCTCGCATTGTGATAAAACCTAGAGCCATCGAATTTTGAATGACGTAATCCTACTGCGAATATGGGCATCTGGAAGCCCTAATTTTGAATTTGAAATTTGCTTTATTATCGATTTTATGTTTTGTAACATTTCAACGAATTTCTGATTAACAAACTAAATGATTTCAAAGCGAGCAATGGTAACACTGTACGGAAAAAAAACATTTTTATCTCCAGCGCACGAGACTTACGGAAATTCTAAAGATATGTGTATTTTAAAATGATTTTGCGATATTGATTTTGAACTGAATTTTATGGTTTGAGTACGTAGTACATGATATTTAATAAAAAAAAAGGTAGCACACGAAACGTTAAAAAAACGCTCCTTTGGACGTAATTTAAAATCTGAAATCGTTCAGATTTTTATTTATTATTTTACGTTTTTAATTTGTAGAAATGTTTAATGGTAAACTCCTCGAGCTTTTAGACTAATTACAAGTTTTTAGAGCTCAAGTTTATTTATTTATTTTCAAGCCGAAGTATCCGATGCTAGTTAAGTTAGATTGAGAGTAATGTATTGAGACTAACAACAAGGAGAACGATACTGATGCAATCCTTCTCTAATAACGATGCAAAAAATACGATTCATGGTCATACATTTTTCCGTCTAATGCGATATGGAGCCCATATAAAAAATTTCGATAGAAAAATAAACTAATTTTTCTCTCATTATATCAGCAGCAATGCCACGCAGTTTTTAATGATTTTCGTCTTTTTCGTCTTTCAAATCAAATGCTCAAGTCCCATCCGATATTTCACCTATGTTCAATTTCAGTCGATTAAATGTGGCAAAAAATGATTCATAATTGATCCGAAATCAATAACGCGAACAAACAAACACACGAACAGACATTCTTCTTTATATGTACATATTTGGTAAAACTTCAAAAATTTTTGATTAACAAACTCGATTACAATTTGAAAACGCAACAGTAACAACGCTTTTCGAAATAAAGCACTTTTATCTCCAATGCCGAGACTGTTGCCACTCGGAAAAATGAGTGCGAAAATTAGCGCCTTCAGAGTTTATAATTAATATTTCGGCTGATTAAAGTCGTACGAGATGGGAACAGTCGAAATGGCTTCCCACGAATTTTTGGAATCGGGAATAATGTAGTTAATGTTTGGCAACGCTATTTTTATTTCCTCATAAAACTTAGAAATCTTGTATTAACAAACTCTGGGTTTTGAAAGCGAGCAGTGGCAACAACTTTCGAAGTAAAGCAGATTTTCATCTCCAGCTTATGAAATTACTACCACTCGGAAAAATAAGGGCGAAAATTATCGCTTTCCGAATTTTTAATTAATATCTCAAATTTTAGACACTTTTTTAAGAAAAAAGTTGACGGCGGGCTCTTCCAGAACCCAAAAAAGAATTGTACAAAGTTTGGTGACGATAGCTATAGTAATGACTAAGTTATTAGAGGACAAACAAACAGACTTTCTTTATATATGTATATATAGATTTAATGAAAAGCAGAAAAGCTAATCATCGAAAAGTTTAAATTTTCAGAAAAGTACATTTTTTTTTAATTTGAGAATTTCCCTTACTGTTTTATATTTTTAATACTCTAACAACTTTATTTTTTTTTGTGCCAAAAAACGAAAATTTAAAAGCTTTAATTTGACATTGACGTTCAAAACAAAATGTAAATCACTTTTCTTAGTGGCATACCATAGTTTTTACAAAAGAGGACTAGATATGAAGGTTTCAAAGACGACCATCAGTAGTTTCAAATGATTTTGGTCCTCAGTGGAAGTAGTAATCTTAAGGATGCCATATTAGTAAGTGGTTAGTGAGGTTTATTGCTAAAACATTCAGTGCTTTGTTTATGTTTTCATAATTATTGGCCCCTTCTAGAAGCGATCAATAATTAATCATTTTAAAGCTATTTAATACGTCGGTAAAGACAGGTATAATGATTCATTCTTGCTCAAATGAGAATACATGAGTTAAATCTAACTTATCTGATTATTAGCATCACTTTTGTATCCGAATCACTTTTCAAATAGTTTCCACCAAATATTATGGCCATGTATTATTTAAAAAAATTAAATAATGAAGAATTTGTGTGTATGTATGTATGTTTCTCGCATTGTGGAACCTAGAACCAATAAATATTTAATACGTGTTCTCCTGCACCCGACCATGAATACCTTGAAATCAAATTTTGAATTTCGAACTTATTTTTAATTTATTTTACATTTTGTAAAACTTTAACGAATTTCTGTTTAACAAACTCAACGGACAGTGACAGTGAACACACTCGAACACTTTATTTCGAACAGTGACAACACTGTTCGAAATAAAACGTTTTTATGTCCAGCAGGCCACACTGTTACCATTCAGCAAAATGCAAGATATTTATGTGTCAACTTTAATTCACAAATTTCCTTTTAGGAAAGCAATGTATATTCACTGCTTCAAATAGAATATTTCAAGTAGGTTAGAATAAATTGAATAAGCCTAAGCCTGATATTTACAAGCTCATCATACTTAGAAAATTGTGCCACTGATTTGAAAAGTGGTTTTTACATACTCTGTGTAAGATATGGCAGCACATGAATGGTAGGTAAAAGCGTTCTGTTAGTGCAAATCGTCATTCCCAGACACATTTTCGAATGCACACTTTATTTCGATGCTAAAGCGACTGATACATCGCTACACTAAAGTGAGCTCGCTAATATGCATTTTATCCATTGCACTCGAATAAAATGCAAGAAATATGACACAATCACAGAACATTACTAAAGCAATTACTTCCCAGTTTTTCTTAGAATTGACCATAACATTCTATGAACTGAATGAATTCTATGAATATTCTATGGTTGGATAAATATAGAATTCATAAAAATAATCTGTTAAGGTTATAGAGATGTTCACATCTCCATACCTTTTACAGGATTCGAATCTGAGTCCAACAATATGGTAGTCGGCATTGCTAATCTCCATACCAAACTGTCCGTTAGCGTAATTCAAGTGGAGCCAGAGATATGGGCAAAAATAGATATGAGCTTTTACCGAATCTTGGGGGAAATTTTTGACATCAAATTAACGACATTTAGCGTTTTCTGACAATCTTGGTGATATTTTGGAATATTTAGGGAGCAAGCTTTCGAAGCTTATCAATTTTTCTCGAGTTTTTGAGAGGTGTTTTTCCTTCCCTTTGAGCACTTCTATAAACAGAATGTTGCAAGTGGCTGTGAATGAATTAGTTCAGATACAAAGATAAATAATAATGTTTCTTTAGGACTCTTATTGAGTTTACAGTTCTGAGCTTCTGCTCGGTGATTAGTGCTTTGGTTCTGCAGGCGATTTTGGTGATCTGTGATACCCTCGCGTGTTAAACAGAACTGACTATTTATAAAAGCTTTTACTTTTCTCAATATTGTGTCTAGTCTTCCTATTCATTTGGCGCAGTTATTTAGGGAGCACTATAGACTCGTAACACAAACAATATAATCGTCAAATAAAGATCCATTTGAAATGAATGAAAGAAACGCCAGAAATAATTTTGTTAATATTATTATAAAGGCTTTGTATATTTTTAATCTGGACACTATAGATTATGTAAAGGAAATGCTTTTTGCTTACAAATATATTTCCATAAGTTCGAAAGACAAAACAGCTTTTGATATCAGTTTAATCAAAACAAAAAATGTGAAAAAGGTTTTTTTTTTCTTTGCACAAATGAAATTTAAATATCCTTGCTTTTTTACATTTTTTAACAACAGAAATGGAAGTCATTCAGAAAGCATGCTTTATATGAACGGAGTAAGAGTTTTGTTGCGTCTTTCCACTTTTAAACTATCAGCTGCAAATAGTATATACATTAAAAATTCATCACATCTCGTCAACAAGCCGAGCATATTCATATTTTTCTATTTTCAGAAGTGCTCTTCTTACTTCTCTAATTAAAGAAATTCCAAAATTTATTTCTGAAAAAGAAAAAATTCATAAAAATAAATAGATAAAAATAAAAGTGACATTATGTGCTGAAAACTTATATAAAATAATTTTAAGTTTTCTGTAACTGAATTAGATTTCTTGCAACCTGAACTTGATAAACCATTCTTTACATAGAGACTGTACAATGCATAATTTTTGACATCAGAAACACTGTATAGCGTTAAAAGCAATAGTTATTTAAAGATACATTTTTACACTATGAAATAAACCATTTATGGATTTCAGTATAATGCAGCTTAAAAGAAACGTACGTGATGATAATCTTTGAGTAGCTTTTTCCACACCACGATTAAACATCTGCGGTTGCATATTCAGTTTCATCGCACGTATCCAGCTCAAAAGTTGTCTCATTTCTTCATCAATGTTGTCTTTGTGTTTAACACCTGCAATGAGAAAAGAGAAGTTGTTTTCAGACGGCGTGCAAACTTTTCATCTATACAGAAGTATATAATATCTGGTTGTAAAGAAAGTTTTTCGCCAAAAAAAAACGTTCTTAATAAAGTTAGAAAAAAATTTGAAAGCAGTACCTTTAGTGCGGGTGGTAATCACCACCCGAATTTATGATTTTCTACCAACGTTTTGGTGGTTTTTCACAGCCTTTCCGCCCGGAGTAGCTGCGAGTCCAAAAACAGATCAACCTAATTTCGGACGTCCTGTGCAGAATAAAAGATAGCACTAGCAAGATGTAGCTGAAGGAGTGAAAAGAGGTAGAAGTCCAAAGGAGCGATGTCAGGGCTATATGGTGGAGTGATAAAAGATTCCATTCCAGTCCGTACAGAGCCCAGCCGTTGAATGCAGACACATGTGGTCTTACATTATCTCGATGGAACATTACTTTATTGCGCCGGAACTCAGTACTATTTTTTTCCTCGATAGCAGCGTCAACCCGGACTAGCATCTCGCTGTACGCCTTACTGTCGAGTGTTTTACCGTTTCCCGTGTAGAGTTTCCCTTAGTTATTTAACCTATTATTTAAATTTTTGTTACCTTTCCTGAACTCCTCAACTTTCTTTCGCATTTCCTTGCCAGGATGTAAATTTAAAGTTAAGTGAAGTGAATATTTAAACGGGTGAATCTTGGAGTTTAAAGACTGTGTTTTCGCTAGCTAGCGCACCTTTCGTTTCTGACCTTGCTGTTACGTTAATACGCCCCTTGAAGACTTCGAATAATTGTCACGCCTGTTAGGTTTGTTGAGTCTACCTAAGTTAGCCATAATTTAACGTGCTAGTCCAGCACTATTCTTTTTAGACTTGAATTGATTTATATAATAACGTTTAAGTTCGACCGTAAGTTGTCGTTATTATTTTAAAGCACGATGTATGTGCCTTTCTGTTCATAGTTGAAAATAATAAAAGGTTATTTTCACCCTTCTTCTGTGCTGGTATTATTTCAAGCCTATGCGAGAATTCGCCAGTTCACTTGTAGGATCTAGATTAGGTTATATAGCCTAAGAGGACTAGATCTTATAACCTTTTTGTGGATAATACTACGGCAAATCCCACTAGATACAAAGCATAATCTTTTTGTTAGTTAAAATGCGCTTTACGACGCTACCGGCAGGCTCACCGGGCCTAGACCAACCCTCTTTTCTAAAAATGTGTAAACATCCTCTGTATTTCCCCATTTTCTGCACGTTTTATTGAGTTTAAACAAGGTAGTGGTTTTTTTGGGGGGGGACTCTAATTCCCGCATCTTGGAATGACTCCTCAAAATAAACTAAATAAACTACTGTTCACAGTAATCTTGCTGATGTTATAAAAATCAATAATGTACAATTCGTATGCAATTCGTATTGTATACATAGTCTTGCATTAAAATATGTTGAAGGAAAAATATTTATAGTAGAATCATAAAGAAGAAAATACATGCGCTTACAATTCTGTACTATATTTATCGACATTCTGTACTATATTTATTTGGAACGATTTTACCCATTTCTACCCTAGTTTTTCCGAAGTACTCTGCAATCGAATCCGAAGGATATCATTTCCTTCTTATCCTAGCTCTAACCTTTTGAGAGGTGTGCGGTTCGACAGATTTTAACTATCCCTATTGTTGCGTTTTACGGGTTCGTAGATTTGAGAGTATCCGATGAAAACACGATGCAGAACAATAAAAAGCACAATTTATTTACAGGAATCACTATTTACAGCACAGTTCCAAAATCACCTTTAAAAGCGTCGAAAATCTACAATAAATACGCTGAAACAATCAGCAACACAGCTTCAGGCTGTAACTGTACAGGTAGCTTCACGGCAACACTAAACTTCTAATAAACACCGTGGAACAATCACCAATACACTGTCAAGCTATACTGTAAAGATAGCTTCACGGCAAAGCACTATCTCGATTGCTTTCCGTTCACAAAACTCTCGCGTAGCAGCTATTCTCACAACTAATCACACTGCTCGCAACACTTCACAATT
>KK115348.1:521250-553388 GCA_000611955.2 Stegodyphus mimosarum
ATACAATTAAACATAAAACCATTACGAAATACGCGGTACCCATAACAAAAATAACTATCACTAATTACTAAAGAAACAAATATTTACATTATATACAAATTATATACACAAGTTAAACACATAACAGTTTTAAACTATACTATTAAAGTTCAGAATGGATTTTAGTCTTAGGCTTTTCACTAAGTTATACCCGGGTCAAATACTTTTCCACGCCAGTTCATAGATGTATTTCTGTTTTCCATATCACAGTCTGAAGATTCAGTCCTTTCAGACTTTTCGTGCACAGGAAGATCTGAAACAGTTCGTTCACCACTCTGTAGTTTATTCGCACCGCGTGTACAGTTTACCTCGATACTCACAGCAGGAGGTACATGCTTATTTACCTCTATTTCCTGAAAGCGAGTTCCAATGTTTACACCAGGACCATGAATAGAATCCGATCCTTTATAAGCAGAAGTATCCAGGTTTAGAATCAAGTCCTTGTCTGCACCATGAGACACACACTTAGTTTGCGAAGTGGGTAAATTTTCTTGCAATACTGGATCACTCTGCGCAGGCTGTACATCAGCTTCTTTCATCTCAGAGTCACATGAGTTTTCAGATGGTTCAATACTTGCTAACTGCGACTTCGTAACTTCACTATCAGTTTCTATGATCTCGACAGTCGCATTTTCATTTTCTTCTGTCTCTACTTCAGGCACTTGAGAATCAAAAGCTTCTTTCCCGTCTTTTATTTCTTCATGTTTTCGTTCTTTTTCTTTAATCCCGTCCGATGTTTCATCCATAATTTTTGGATCTTTCTCAAACACTCCATCAGCTACTTTCTCCGTTTCTTCATCCTCTGACTCTTCAGATGCCACTTCTGCGATTTCCACATCTTCTTTCATGGCTCCAGTTTCTTCTGCAAGCCCCACTTTCATCTGTTGGAGTTGTTCTCGTACTTTTTCTCGGCCGACTTTCCTGTTTTCGCGCTCGGCCTTCATATCAGCTATCATCTCTTCATACCCAGCTATTATCTCATCTTGTCCGGCTTTCAGAGCTGCTAACATGTCCATCAAAGCTTTCATTTCCTCCGCCTTCATTTTCTCCTGTAGACGGATGACGAGCATTCACTCTCAAATCCCACTTCTGACACCAGTTGTTGCGTTTTACGGGTTCGTAGATTTGAGAGTATCCGATGAAAACACGATGCAGAACAATAAAAAGCACAATTTATTTACAGGAATCACTATTTACAGCACAGTTCCAAAATCACCTTTAAAAGCGTCGAAAATCTACAATAAATACGCTGAAACAATCAGCAACACAGCTTCAGGCTGTAACTGTACAGGTAGCTTCACGGCAACACTAAACTTATAATAAACACCGTGGAACAATCACCAATACACTGTCAAGCTATACTGTAAAGATAGCTTCACGGCAAAGCACTATCTCGATCGCTTTCCGTTCACCAAAACTCTCGCGTAGCAGCTATTCTCACAACTAATCACACTGCTCGCAACACTTCACAATACTTCACAATTTTCTCAACTCACTGCTCTCAGAAACGCAAGGGTTTATATAGCTTTTGTCTAAGTTCCACATATTTCGAGAAATATCTCGACAGGAAGTTATTCTAGAAGCTTCCCGATTGGACCATGGGATATCACCAATTTGGTCGCCAAATGGGCGATAAAGTCGTCAATCTGGCAACCCTACCATACACTATTTTATGGCAACCCTAGTGCTATGCCGGAAAGCTTACATACAGGCGCAACCGCCGAATTTTTCGTAACACTATGATACAATAACATTACACACTCTTATTAATGTTCATGCCGTCTTGAGGATTCAACCTCGATCTCAATGAAATTGTAGCTGGCTTTAATCATTAGTGCGCTGATCGTAGACTACTGTTCAGATAATCAAGCATCTATCCGAGCGCACTTCCTAATTGTTTTACCCGTTTGCAGACTCTGCAAACGTGTGATGGATGTGATTGGACGCCGTTTGCAGACTCTGCCCCTGCCTCGTTCAGAAGACGAACTGTGGCAAATGGTTGAAAGGGAATAGAGAGACATCAGGACACCATCCGCACTCTTGTTGACTCTATGCCTAGACGTGTTTCTTCGTGCATCGCTGTCCGCGGTGGTCCTACAGCCTACTGAGCCGACGCCGTTCTCGCTCTGTATTCTGACTATCATTTTGAAATATAGATCACTTATTGTTGTTTGCTGTCTTTGTCTTTTTTTCAAATTTCATCACTTTCTGACCGCTCCTTCTTGGTGTTGCATTTTCAATGTCGAGCAGTGTAAAACACCAAATACATATAAAACAATTTTTACAATTAACCCTCTAACCGGCAAGGCCGTATATACACGGTCTAGAATATTTTTTGTGATATCTGTACGAACGTATATGTACGTGCATATTAAAATATTTCAAAGAAATTAAGGCAGTATATTAAAAGTACATAAATCCAGGTATAAAGTGCCAGGAAATTTTTTACATTAAATCAAGAAAATACATTTTTCTGGTAGTAGTTTTGGGAAATTTGTGCTTTCTTAGTGAAAATCCTGGCCGGTCAGAGGGTTAAAGGTAGAGTTTCTACACAAAAACAAGCAATTCGGCCAGCCCGAAGGAAAGCAGATTCTTCGGTGACAAAACTAAAAGTTTACTTTTGGTTCCACTCGGCAAAAAGACACTGAAGGTGCAAAAGCTGACTTAATTCACTATTCTGCTAAGTTCAAATGTAAACAAACATGGCATCTACAGCAAAAGAATTAGTCGTACTTAAACAACTTTTTAATTGTTGATAATTCTACAACTATTGCATGCAGATTAACTAAAGACATAAAAACTTAAACCAGAAGATAAGAACAACATAATTTAATCATTTTTTAAAGCAAAAAAATGCACAATTTACCAACATATAAGAATAAAAAAAACTGAGCTCATGGAGCCAAGTAACAGAGTGGGTATATATATACTCTTTGGTGCCGCCGATTGCAACTAAAAAGGGAGGTGCACAACTAAATGTTATAAGAGTTCTATATACAAAATTTCAACGTTTTGAGGCTATTTACTTTTAAGTTATTCGAGATGCAATCACACATATGTATGTACGTACATAGACGTCACGAAAAAATCTCTTCTGAATCCATTTTAAATCCTTTTTGCAACCCATTTTGGGGAAAAGTGTCCTTTATTCTGTTCTTGCGTACAGATGTCATGCAAAAGCATCATTAAATTGTATTCGATAGAGGTCAAAATGGATATTTTCGTTGAAATACGATACCCGAAAATTTTCGGGTAAAACAATACTTCCTGTACTTTGTACAAGAAAGTGAAAAGGGAAAAAAATTTAAAATATTATTACTCGTTAGGCTGCCCTAAATATTCACCTCAGATGAACATCGAATATGTTTTTTTTACCTCACATAATGCTTTTCAGTGCGCCATTATCCGCAGTTGTGGCTAAAAAAATGTAAATAATCATTCTAAATAACTGAATTAAATATAAGCACTTTCAAACCGTCTCACACAAAACTCATTTGACAGAAACGTAAAGAAATCCATACACTTATTTCTAGAGTCTCTATATATGCAAGTTGAAATCTGCCATGTCGTTTATCAGCAGAACAATCTCAATCAAAGTTTAATTTTACTTAATTTTAAGCAATTGGAAAATATGATAGGGTTATAATGCGCTCATTGTATAGCATGTATATGGTACTAATGCATATAGATCTATTTTAGTATATGAAGCTTACATTTATTTTACTACGAAGACAGGTAATATATTAAAATATAAATACAATTTTAACAAGATGTACTGTGTAACTACTGTATCACGAATTTCTGTAATAGATATCTCTCCAGTCTAAGTTAAATATCCAAAATCAAAATTCTGCTTAGTTTTGAAATAAGAAAATTTAAGAAAGTGAGATGGAATTTCTTTACAATTCTGAAAAAGTAAAATTGTATATGTAATGCTATGAAATAAGAAAAAATATATATTATGCAACGCATCGAAAATTATCAAGCTCAATTACTTGTGACATTTCTAAATAATTTGACGCCTATTTAAAATAAGACTGTCTTCATGTAATATGCTTCAATAGAGGAAAATATTTAACGCGAAAACAAAGCAAATTTCCTTTATTTTTCTTGCCTTTTCGGGATGGGCTTTAGAGATCTCCTTTCATAACATTAGTAAGCTTCCAAAATTATCAGAGCCAGTTATAATTCTTATTTAATACACTTTGGAAGAAACAAAATCATTTCTAAATAAATGAGATTGCATGAAATAATGAAAGAAATTTTATAACTTGTAATAATAAATACGAAAATCAGAAAGTAAGACATATACGATGTAATAGAAATAGAACAGAACTAATAATTACTTATCTAGTACAAAAACGAACGTAGTGCTAGAAATAAAACTATTTTCATAATAGATAAAATGTATGAATCTAATGCTTACCACTAAATTCGGTTTTTCTTTGAAAATTTCCGTTTCCTTTCTTCTCTTTATTTTCAACTTCCTCTGCATCAGCATTCAATGATTCATTTTCAGAGGTAATGTTTAAAGATGTAGGGATAATCTGAGAAGTCGTTTGCCTTGGAGCTATTGGCCGATATGCTGGTGATACTTTGCTAACATTTAAGCCTTTTGGTAATATTTGTTGGCGATATGAGGGAAGAATTACTATGGCGCCTTTCGGCAGTCTGTCCACTAAAAGCATTTTCGTTTCCAGTGGTGATTGCCTTATTGGATAAGGGAGAGCTATACCTCGAGTATCTTTTTGATTGGATACGGGAATGCTTTTATCATGCTTCAAAATAATTGGAGTGAACTGCCTAGGTACAGGTAAGTTATGAGCTGGCTTGGATGTAAGATTTCCATTATCCAGATGGTAATTGTTGAAAGAGACACTTTTTGAAGTTCCTGCTATAATTTTATTTTGCTCTTGATTCGTGGGTGGCATTACAGCTGTATTTTCTGAGTCACTAATAGGAACTAAATATGGTTGTAACAGTGAATATTGCTGGAAACCTCTTCCTTTGAGTATGAAACTTCTTTCCGACTGAAAGACATTGCTGTCTTGAACTGAATTTTGATAAATAACATTATCTTGATTTCCAAAATTCCCCATGGATACGTTCCCATACAGAGGTAAGATCTCGGGAAAGGGGTAACTTTTACTTAACGCCTCTTGATTTGAGCTACAATTAGGTGATTGAACACTTTTTTCTTCTTGATTTCCTTTCCAATCACTTTCTGTTGTCAATTCATTTTCACATGATTTCTTTTGTTTCTCTTCTTCATCTGCTGAAGCGATATCAATAACTTCGGGGGATCGATCTTTAATAAAGTTGATTTTGCGCTTCATTTCGTGTCCAAAATTTCTAGTTGAAATTCTTTTAACTCCCTCAGAATTATTGCTAAAACGCTCCAAACAATTTTGCTTTACTCGCTTAGAGGCCAATATACTCATACTACGCAAAGGCGTTTTAGAATATCCCTCTGCTTTCAAATAACAGCGTGAGTTTCTGTGAGGCTCGTGGAAACTTCTTTTGTTTAGTTTGTTACGGTCGCGTAGTATTTTACGCTCCATGAAACGAACGCAGCGTTCTTCGACGATTCGTCGTCTTTTACATTCCCTACGAAATTTGCGTAACGTTTTTGAACTGCAGAGACCTTTAGGGACCAAACCAAATGATTCGAGAAATTTTGTTTTTTGCTGTTTTAATATAGATGGATATGCTTCAGGATAGCGCTCTGAAGCTTTCATTAAAGCATTATATTCATGTATTGTTTTTGGTTTCTTGATACCACAATATTTCGAGAAAGAACGAGTAAGTACTGGTTCATTTTGATTTGGTGTACTTGTTAAAGGTGTTTTGATCCAATCAGTTTGATTTCTGAAAGATGTTTCATTCATATTGGGACGAGTATATTGCAGGCCAGTTTGCTGAAAATTTAATGCATTCTTGTGTAAAGGATCCATAAAATTAAGCATGCTGTAATGCTTTTCCATTGGCAAACATTTTTCAGGATAAAAAGGTGATTGAAAATCATTCATGTTCGAAGAAAACAGCGTTTTCAGAACAAAAGGTGACTGCCAATTGTAAAACGGTGGTGATCCAAATAATATAGGATTGGGCATCGTATAAGAGGGCCTTGGATAGAAACTCGTCCTTGCAGAAATTCCTAAAGAAAAAAAGGAATGTAATATCTAAATAATGTATTTCTTTATACAAAATTCTTTTGTTCTCACTGTATTAGAAAATAGATGATTAAAGAATTCTATTATTTCTCACATGTAAAGAGGGATACCAGTTTAATATTGTAAATTGCTTTTGGACTTATCACAGACACACAAGGACACAATAATAATAATCACAATAATAATCAAAAACTGACGCTCCATAATACAAATACCACATTCGACCATATAAATACCTGTCAAATACTATGACTTTTTAATGTCTTTATAATGATTACTAGACTTAGGTGTAATAAAGGAAAGAAAGTATTGTTTAAAGGTCTTTGCCTCGTTACATCAAGTTACGGTGTCTCTTAAAATCTGTTCAATCATCATAATTCGTTTGATTTAGAAAAGTGATCTTCACCATCTTTAAAAATCCCTGAGTAATACATTTTAAGCCCTTTGAAATTTAACGGTTTTTACGCGAGAATTTACCTTAACGGGTTAATATTATTGTTTATTTCATAATAGTTTGTGCTTATGTTCTATTTTATGTTAGGTTCAGTACTGTCAGTCTTAAAGAATTATGTATTTTTTAATTTATGTCAAATTTCCAATTTCTTAAGCATTTGGCAATGAAAAAATGTTGTCTATACCGATGTATCATTGTTTCTACTCCAGATCATGAAACTTAAACTCTTGTGTTCGTATAATATCTAAATACAACATTAATTGCACTCGAAAGGCATTTTTCATAAATGTATATGATATAATTTCTCAAATGATTATGTTTTTTAAACTCTATTTTTAGAGCAAATTTCGAGTTCTTGATTTCTTTTCAACTTTTCAAAAGAACATATGCAAGATGAAACTTGTAAGGAACGGTCAAATTTTCAGGTTAAAATATCATAAACACAGATTTAATATTCATGGCTCACAGGACAGTTAAAACTAGCATAAATATATTAAATGAGCAATTTCATGCTTAGCGACAGTCCAAAAATTTCTCTTCTCTAATAATTTATGTGTAAGACAATTTTCCTTCACTCCTTGTGAGATCCACTACTTGTTACATGTTTGATTTGAATCAAACTCAGAAACACGATGGAAGAAAAGATTCTTGGATGTATTCTTTTGTCATGCCCAAAATCTCCACTTTATGAGAACTGATATTCTATTTCTGAAACTTGCAGCTAACTTCCAATAATTTCTATCGAAAATGATTATCGGTATACATTATCGGTATTATCGGTATCCTATTTGTAGCTTTTCTACTAGAGATTCCGAATTTGAACAAGTATAGGTGATCTAATTTGTTCCAGATTCATAAATTTACGTCTATGACAGTTCAGTTCAATGTTTTATTAACTATTTGCTGTCCATCCTTCAGAAGTGCGGTCCTTGTTGATGTTCTTAGAGTTATTTCATATCAAGTACAAGTTTCTACTAATTTCTAATGAGTTATAATTTCTGATAACTTTTTTTGCCATTAATAGGTCATGAGTTTCCATTATTTTTATAGTTTAACATTTCTTTCATATTTCTTAAAAACTATATACAGAAGAAGACGGATGTGAAACACACAAAAACTCTTTCATCGGAATCTACTATTTGTTAAATATACCGGGGCACTTTCATGGCATTACTCCTTCATAAGGTTACTTGAATCTTTATGCAGATCGGCAAGTGGTTATCAAAACACAGTTTTTATGCAGTGATGCTCCATGAAAGTGCACGAATATTTATGAAGATTAATCTTCAGCTTGGAAAAGGCAAGATTACAGATTAGAGTATCGGCATAACATGCCGCTACTTTTATGAAAGTTGCTTTATCCAAGTTGAAAACGAAATCATAGAAGTTCCAAACACTTTTTGGAAACGTTTCTGATTTGTGGAATATTATCCTACCTGCATATGCAGTCTTCTAGTGATGACTGCAGATGATTAGCAGAGTTTTAGCACGAAATCGTAGTTTGCCAAGTTTAAACTGTTTTCAATTATTTAAACTTGCATTTGGAAGTTTTATGAAATATAACATATCAACCAAGTACATCTACTGCTTCTTCAGACATCTGCTACCTTGTATAATTATATATCTTACCTAAATTCTTCAATAAGAGCTAGAGAGTGGAGGACGAGGGGCATACACCTGCTTACCTCTGGCAGATGCCAGATGTCCCCGTCCTCCGTTACCTATCACCTGTTTCTTCAGACTTTGTTGTTATTAATAAATAAAACTCATGGTACGATTCATAACAACAAAAACCTTTGAAAAAACATACCAAGCTTTTTGCGACATTCTTCATTTCCGCATTTATTTGATATCGTGTCGATCACTATTTCTCGATCCATTCCAAAGTTTTTTCGAGTCCATGTATATTTTTCTTGAATCTGAAATAGCAAGTATTTAAGAAACCATCCATAATTACTTTAACTCGTGATAGACTTTAAAAATAAATAGCAAATATTAAATCAATAATGCTGTTTTATAAGCCTCAAATTTATTCCTGTTTTGAAATATCAAATAATTTTACGTCAATTGTATACCTGAAGTGAAAAATACGTATTCAATTCCTTTTTTCCCACTTAATAAACAAAAAGGAAAATTAAATAAATAAATAAATATCAAAATTTATATCATTGTTTTAAAGGTTGGTTGATATGAAACCTCCATGCAAATAAAAGAAGGGAAATTTTCCAAACGATTTCTGTCTTTATCATTCATTAAATCTTAACTTGACTTTTATCCCGTTTATAAGGTATTTCTACCACCTTCTTCGCATGCGTTCGTGGTGTAGTGGTCAGCACGCTGGGCGCGTACTCCTGAGGTCCGTGCTTCAAGTCCCGGCGAAGACGTTGCTCATTTTTTATCTCTCCTGTTTTCAAAAAAATAGCTAATGTCTCTACAGTGACGCCCGAACTAAAAGGTGGTGGATGATGATTCTTCACCACCAGAATTTGGCGATTGGATCCCCTAATCCCCAGTCGCCCTTTAAAAGGGGGGTATATAATGTATTTCTCCCACCTGCTTTGCATGCCTTCGTGGTGTACTGGTCAGCATGCTGGCTCGTGTTCCAGAGGTCCGTGGTTCGAGTCCCAGCGAAGGTGTTGCTCCCTTTTTCATCTCTTCTGCTTTGAAAAAAAAAAATACCTAATGTCTCTACAAGTGAAACACATTTTTTTTTTCATAAACATGTGTGCGTAAAATATAGATGCAACAGATTTCAGATTGGCTAACTACCCTGTTCCGAATCTCAACTATCTTGACTGCCAGGTAAGAAAATTATTTTAATGAAATAATCTTCGTGAAAGGACATTCAAATTAATAAACAACACTTTAAATGTATTAGAAGTCACTTAACATTTATAAATAGCAGTAAACTGAAAAAGAAAAGTGAAAAATGTTCTAGAAAAGAGCTTTGCAGGACATTAGTGATCACTGATTGGAATTTGTTTACGTTTGTTTGAATTTTTCAAAGAAGTAACTAAAATAAATTCATGAAATCAATAATTTCAGAATTCATTCTACTGATAGCAAAATTCAGTTAGTACTTACATCAAAGAGTTATGAATTGTTTAATGTGAAACTTTGATACACACACCGAAAGGAAATGTGATTAATGCATATGCAAGTAAGATAATTGAATAAATATATTTGAATAGTCACTATTTTGGATCTAAAATTTAATTTTTATGGAGTCAAAATTCAAAGTTACGATAGAGCAACTAAAAATATTTCCCACTGAAGCATATGAAAAACAATTATTTTCTCAAGGAAAATGCAAGACGACCATTAATAGTGCAATGTATTCTGCTGTTTTCTAATTTCCCCCCCCCCTACGGTTCTCGGAACAGTTATTTTCTAACAATCACTCACCAGTTCTCGTGAAAGCTGAACGTGACCTTAATCACTTACCTTTCGCGACTGTTTGTTTCATTTCATGGCGGTCCGAAGAAGAAACATTGTTTCGCTCCTGAGGAAGCCTGTAACATGAAAAATCTTCGCTCGAAATTCCCACGCATCTGTTTATGGGTCTAGTGTTACGCGTCATCTGCCTGTCACCGACCATCCTTAATGAAGAGAATCTCGGATCGTGTCCCAAGTTGGAGCTTGAGAATTCTCGTGGAAATTTCCCAATTCTCTGACCGTTATACCCGCAAACAATTAGAGTGCCCTCTGATTGCACTGCCATTCGAGAAACACTCCAAAAATTTTGGGAATATGAAAATTCAGGAAGTTGTCTCGATACGCCTAGTAAATGCTAAGCAGAAACAGTGAACGCCGCTCCAGAGCAGGAATTAGTTTAATGAAAAAGAGATAAACTTTCACTCTTGTGTTTTTAGCTCTGCCAAGAGCAAATGTTTTTCTGTTTATCCTGACAGGAGCATTCTTATCTCTATGCGGATAGATCCAGTAACCGGTAGCCTGATTTTTGCTGTTAAATTTAAGAGCAAATTGCTGGGAACGGCCAGCCCCGGGCAGGAGAGGAAGAATGGCCGTTTGCCTTTCTCAAGAACTTCATCTTGTACTAAGAAAAACCTCTGAAAACTTTAACGTCCGACTAACGGACAGGAACTTTCGCAGAATTTGTAAATCATCTATTCTTGTTTTCTTTCTTTTTTTCAGCATAAATCAATGAATACTTTGGCTTGTAAATTATTTTCATATAGCCTACAGAGTGTTAAATAAATTACTACACTATCTCTTAGCTTTGGCTCATCTCTTTACGATAGAATTAAAACCTCAAATTAAAGAAATTGAATGTTCTTGCTCTGTTTATCTACAGATCGTTCTGAAATTATGATAAAATGTTCGATAATCAGGAAAGTTCGGAGCTTTGATAATGCCGAATTAAAAAATATGCCAGATTATCGGAATTTTCAAGATAATGCTGCAAAAAGAATTTTGTAAACATACTCAGCTTGTTTTAGGAATATAATAGTTTTAACAGATCTCTACATAGAGTTATTCTTCAAGTGTATTTAATGACTAAAAGCATACTAAAGAAAAAATACAGAATATGATTAATTTTTTATTCTTAATCATTTTATGCTTTGGAATTATTTGTATTGAATTTGATTTGTTCGAAGACTTTTCAGAATTCGTATGCCAACCTCTTGTCAAAATATCATTGAAGAGAATATTCATTACTTATTCGCTGTTTTGTGAATTATTACTCTCTACATATCGCGCACAAGTTTTACTTTTGTTCGATTTATTTCGACTACGGTTCCTAAAGAAATTTTAGGATTGTTGAAACTGAAAAGTCAAATTGTGATGAGGATATTCCAAAAGGTTGTCTTTAAATGCATAGTGAAAAACTGAAAAAAGAATTCCACTCGATAAAATTGCTTGAATTTCGATAGATGAGTTAAAAAAATGTGAGCGGAGAAATGTTTCGTAAGTGCACACCTGTATCGCAACAGAAGGAGTGGCTTCTAGAATTGCCCAATGGACTTCTATTATTCCCAAACAAAGCTGAAAAAATAATCTCTTATTTAGGGCATTCATTCCTTTCATTTTAGCAAAATTCGCTTTGTTAACTGCTCTAATATCACAATCTAGTCAACCATGCAAGTGTTGACTAAGATTTTGGGTTTCTAAATCTTGTTATGACAGGATGTACAGATTATACTTTCGATGCAGCTTGTTTTAAGTATGCCAGAAAGCCTCGGTATCGTCTTTCCATTGCCAAAACACCATCAACGGCAACGGAAAGGATATTCTCAAGGGTTTTACATCCAAAAATCTTTTGAATTCATTGAGAATTTCTTCACCTTTTGTATCAGTTTTCAAACATTTAACAAATAACTGTTCTTGGAAAATCTTTTCCTTTTTTTAACAAATCTCACGTAAGCTAAAATTGAGTTTATGCGAGATTTGTTCTCTGGTAAAGTTGACTTGACAAACTGAATAGAGAATTCAGACGTTTTCAAGAACTCACATAAGGAACTTTCAATGAATTGACAAATTTCGTCAATCCTTCTTTGGACTATACTATTATTCAATAGAATTTTATTAAGGTCGTATCACACATTCAAAGCATTTCGGAAAAACAACTAGGACAATTTTCTTGTTTTGCCATGTGATATAAAACAACCAATCACCACGGATCACTTGGGGGTTACCATGTAAGGGAGTAACTAATTCCTCATTATATATGATGGTTAATCATCGGATGCTCCATGCTCATAGCTCATTCTTTGTTGAAAAAGAACAACTTACACTTTTTTGTGCGTCATTCTTCCAAAAATTCTTGTGTCTTTCTTTCAGGTAGCAAAGTTGTTTGAAACTCTTATTCGTCCGATTCAAATGGATATGTGATAGCAGTCGTATAATATCGAAAGCTGGTTTACGCAGCGCAGTGCGTATTTCTTCATTTACAGATGATAGAATAAGTTCTCGACCGATGGTGTTTGGCTTTCTAATTTTGCAATCAGTAAAGAAGTGCTATAAGAAACACCCAATCCATCGTCATGGCGTTCAAATGTTGTCTCAATAAGACTGTTGTAATATATTTTTCTCTAAATGTTTTAAAAAAAGGTTAAACTAATATTATTTATCACTATTAGTTTTTGTCAAACTTTCCTTCAGTGTCATTGATTCGTTTCAAAGAGTTTTATTGAATAGGAGGCATATAAGTAAAGTATTACATCCCGGTAACGGGATAAAACTATATTTTAAATATTTAGCACTGTATTGCTTGCATTTTTTTCTTCGGTTTACTCATGCTGTTACATCTAAAAAAGAATACAATTATTTAATTTTACTCAGGACGTAAAATTGCTTCCAATTTACTTATTGTTATTTATTTCAACTTCCATAATAATGAAAAAGAGTCACAATTATTTTATTTTATATTAAACCATCCGCGCATCCCAAATTAATTTTAAGTTGCCGCAAACCCCCTCAGCAGTCATAAGGACCCAGTCGTCCGTAGGAACCATTTTGGGAACCACTGCTATACGGCATGAAAAGGGAACTGTTGCTACCTCACTCAATAGGAAATCTTTTATTTGGCTTCGAAATAATTATAGTTCACTGTTTATCAGTGTAGTTCAAAGTGAGTCATTGAAATAATAGACATACCTACCTTCACAATTCTATACACACGTTCTGTAATTCCTCTATAAACTCTTCTGCATCTACAATTTGTCAGCATGAAAAACTAAACTTAATGACAAAATACTTTATCACATTTTGAAATGTATTTAAGCTACAGTGCATTTCAACATTATTTTGATACTTTCTTATTCATGTTTCTGATTTGTGATACGTTCTGAATTTCTAATTTGCGTTTTCTTTTTAAGGGCAAGAGAGTTGAAAAAGTCCCGAAACTGCTTTCTTAAACTGGAATCTTTGATTTCTAAAATCGGAATCTTTGATCTCGATTTTAATACTTTTACATTGCATTCGAAGGTATCGATTTATGATTTTCAATTTTTAAAAGAAATTCTTTTAAATATTTCCCATATTCACCAAAGCCCACCAGTGATTATGTGGATAAGACCACTGAATACTGGAGACTCGTTTCTAATATATTTCTGAATCAAATGGCTTGTTACAAAGCTGTTCCGAGAAATCTTTATCACTATAAGTACAAATATTTATAGTCTCTCAAAATAATCGCCTGCCATGTCTACCTCTTCAGCAAAATTACTGAAGGTGTCTTCCATCATCAGAATATTTAGCGTTGTAAAACACATATAACCATTTTTCTACTATTGTAATAGATACATCGCAGTGTAAAAATTTTAATGACAATCTCGTATTTGGCTAGTATGGTTAGTGTTCCAGTACTTCCCACTGCCATCATCGCAAGAGATCCATCATAATGGTCGCATTCTGATACCGCGCATTTCATAGAAAATGGTAAGATTATCATAGAGAATGATCGTCGCTTTCTCCTGACTGATGAACGCACATGATGTCTCAGGTGAGAAATCGCATCACCCTCCACAACAATGCGCGGCGTCATAATGCGAGATCTGTCACCGATCTCTTGCGACGTTGGCTGTGGGATGTACTGGAATTTCTACCATACTTACCAGATATGAATTCGTATGACTGTCGAACTCATATTCCTCACGAAAACGAAACAACCACTGCGACGGATTCATTATATTACAGTAGATCATTATATGAAAGAAAGGATTATTTGTAACTAAGGGCGGTCATCGTGGAATGTTAATAGAAATGAGCATGAACGTGCTTCTGGCGTACTACATCTTCCAGTAATTTTAGATAATAACCACTGGCAAATGTGGTACACATGACATGCGATTTTATAGCACTGAGTATTTGTGATAACTTGTACCTATAGTAATAAAGTCTTTTCACAACTGCCAATTAGACACTACTTTGCATCCTGACTTTGTACACAGGCATTTTTGTTTTTCCCTTAGGTAATATGAGAGCGAACCACTTTCCTTTAGAAAGTCTTTACGAAGGCAGAAGCGAAGAATGAAAACAGATAATATATAATGTAGCATTTATAACTGAGTTACTTAAGGTTAGGTTATTCAATTATGGCAAAGCACACGAGGGCTATCTGCCTAAGGGGAGGGATGCCTTCGTGGAGGACTTTCTAAGGGAAACTGGCTCGTATATACGTTACACATGGGGAAAACCACGAAAACACCCATGCAGCCAGCCCGTTCGCGGGATTCGAACCTCGGACCGAACTACCAGTGTTCAGCGTCTTTACCGCTCGGCCGCTGGTGGGCTCGAGTTACTTAAGCACGAGTATAAATGTAATTCCCGAAGACCCTAAAATTTCGTATATAGTTGTTATAAGCCTTATGAATATATATAAGTTAATATTAATGTCATGTGTCAATTAGTAAAACCAATTTAAGAGTTTTATTTCGCAAGGTATTAGATATTTTTCAATGTCGCTAATGCTAAATTTTCTCGCATAAAATGCTTTTTCTTGAAATATTTTCCCGCTTAAGAAGTTCTCATTACTCTTTCGTGGAACTTTTCCTTCCTTCAGAAGATAGATGTTTTTTAACGAAATTTTTGTTGGATGCATTTCTCAATTTGAATCTCTTAACTAACCAAATATTACTTGTTAACATAACAGTTAGCAAGGATCCTAGACGAATTATTTATTTAAGATGGCGAGAAAGTCTGCCAAGTTTCGGTCCAGCTCTTTTCATCTTTCATTTACAACTATATCACGGAAAATAAAAAGAAAAAAAAAATGTAGCTACCTTTCTCTCTATTTTTAAAATAGTATCGTCCATTTCTGAAGTATAAGATAAGTTTCTAGAAAATTAATTAATGAGTACTTTTAATTAATAAAAGATTTGAAAATACAATGTTACCAAATTTATGAAAATAATGCAAATAATTTTGTCCTATTCTGCGAAGTTAGATAAAATTTTAGGAACTGTGTTCTAAATTAATTTAGTTGAAATTAAAATTAAAATAATTACGTTTATAGTACTAATTTAATAAAAATATAGTTTATATAAAAGATTTAAATTCAATTTTTAAAAAATGGATTTAATTTCAAAATTACTAAAGCCTTAAATTTAGTTTTTCGAAAATCATAATTTTGAGGGTAAAAATATGCTCCCATTTAAGAAGTTTTTCCTCTTTAAAACTTCTTTTTTTGAGGGGGGGGGGAACTCTTGGAAAACTTAAGCGGGTTCTGGTATATTTTTCAAATTATCCCACTGCTATTACTTATAGTAAACTGAACGATTTAAAAATATTGTATACATACTTTTTAACAACATTATTAACGTCTGTAGTACAAATGTAAATTGCTGAAGTTATGTTCTAAAAACCAATCTTAACCAAAGTATACAATGTAAGGGCTAAAAATATCCGTTACTAATTAAACTCATAACTTTAAATTTAATTTCTAATTGTTTATAGTGTTCTCAAAATAATGGGTAGAACAAACCTGTATCTAAACATTAAAAAACAGGAAAGAGCAATTATGTGGAAGGACCTCATGCAGTATCAGAAATAAGAAAGTAGCGTGTTGGAACAGCATATGGGAAAAACTGATTTAAACACAAAAAACAATTTAAATTCTTAAGATATGACACATATAAAAATATGAGATTTAAAAATGGTGTTAGAATAAAAGTAAACTATTTATTTTGTTCGCATAAAATGCTGGTTCTTTGAAAAGATAAGTACTTAATTAAAAAGCTCATTCTGCAGATTTTTATTTTATGTGCTTTTTTTTACCTCCCGTCTGAAAATCATCCATCAGTAATAAAGTTTTATTGCATTAGTGAAAACTACAGTTCGCTTAGTATAACACAATACATATTAACACTTTTAAACTATAATTAATGCATTACGAAAAATAGGCGTTACATTTCTGATTTCATATTACTCAGATTCATTAATCCTTCAAAATATGGATGATTCATAATCCAAAATTTTCGAGCAAAATATAAATTGTTATATTTATATAAAATTTTACAATAAACTAATCGGCACCAATTTGAAGTTTTTTTATCAAATTTCATCACATGAGTAAAAAATTTACTAGCAGAAATAATTTAAATAATTTACCTTGTGAATTACTTTATCGACAGCGATGTGTTTTTCTGAATGTATGCTTATTACTAAATCATCGCACTTTTCCTTCGGAATAATTAGTTTTCCTGTACTTGATAATTTTAAATTTTCATCTTCAACTTCCATTCGCCTGGCCCAACTTTTGAATTTACTTTGAAGTGCTCGTCGATCTGTTTTAGCTCCCTGCTGAAATGTCTGAATTAGTTCCCCTAGTTCTTGCTCGGGTGGAGCTCGGATTCTTCCATTTTTGATATATCTTATAAATAGAGAATGTAAATACTCAGGTAACATCATGAAATTGGATCCACAGGAAGGTAGAAGATTTTCTTTCATCTCCGACATTGCAACATTAAGAAAGAAAAGAATAACAGATTGAAATTCAAAATGTTGTAGAACATGATAATTCAAAAGGAAATGTTGCTCGTGTAGATAAATCACGAGCCAGCTCCCCACCAATTAACAAAAAGCAAGCGATAAGCGGAATATCCCTTTAGTAATTACTAGAAAGAATATGCAAACGATTTTATGGGTACTTAAAGCGTTTAAGAACATTTTTTATCATGACTTCTTCGAAATCTTGACAGTTATTATATTAAACATAGCACTGAATAATCTATTATAATTAATGGACTGTTTCAAGTAAATTAGTCAGATACAAGGAAATATATCTTACGAATATGAACTAACCAACTACTTTTTGTGTTTGCCATCTTAAATGGCTTAAGAATGAAAGCTTATTCTAATGCTTTTCTTTGGCATATGATAATAATCTTCCCAAAAAGGTATTTTTTGCGACTTAGATTGCTTTGCTGCCCTACAATGATTTAATTTCCAACTCTCCTTCGCAAGATGTCTATCGTAATGGCCAAAATAAAAGCAAGATTCTTTTTTGTTACCATGTTTTACGCAGAATGCTTAAATTTTCATTTCACGTCCACCTATTCTTAAGCCTTTTTAACTTACTTTGCAGTCTTTGCGTAATAGGTATTAACAAAATACTGTTTTAAAGGAAAGAAATTGAAGAACTTAATTTTAAAGCTGCCAACTAAATAAATACAAAATCTTCTTAGTAAATGCACTTTTTTTTACGTGCACAGCCTTTTGCAACTTAAACGGACACATTTTGTGGCTTTTATTAATTTATTTAATCTTGAAATGCATGGGAAAGTCTAGAAGATTAATGAGATTTTATTAGCTAATCGTCTGATCTTTATTTTTGATAAAATACAATTGCAGGTGAATAACTGTGGTTGCCAATAACAGATGTAGATCAAATTGTAAATTAAATATTAATCTTCATTTGCGGCCATGGATTATTCATCAGTTCATGGATCGTTATTCAAAATATACATATCAGATTTCTAAAACTATATCTTAAACTCTTGTTCCTGCTCTAAAATTAAATACATTTGAAATTCTTTCTAAAAAATAGTTTGTATCAAGAAAAGCAAACATTAATAATGACAGTGTGCACCCAGCTTCCGCGGTTGCTATTTTAACTGTGTATTTAACTGTAAACTAAAGCCTCCTGAATAAATTTTGCTGTGATGTTTTAACTCTTTAATAAATTTTAAATATAAATATTGTATAGTACACTTTTATGATGTAGAGATCTGAAAATATTCTCTCATGTATCGGACTTATTATTATGTTGAGGTCGGTATTTTCGCGGTGGGATATGGAATTCTTTTATTGATTATGTAGTGGAACTGCTAAGTTAATAATATTCTTATTATTTTATTGTTATCATTATGCTTGAGTTAATTGCTTTTTTTAGTTTCTATCAATGCATTTGAGATTCTTAATAACTGTTCAAAGAGTTTCTTATATTTTCTCTGTTTATTATTTTTAATTTATAAAGTAATTGTTACTGTAGGTAATTAAAATGAATACAGTTCTCTTTCCAATAGGTATATGTTGTTTGAAAAGTTGTAATGAGGTATAAAAAGAGTCTTTAGCAATGCATTCTTTAAATTATCCATCTGGTAATAAATGATTAATTGCATTTCGCAATGTAGTTTCCTATTTACTATTTATAATAAAGACGTGGTTGGAATTAAAGCTCACTTATATCAAATTATTCATCAAAAACTAAACGCTATCATAAAACAAACGAATTGGATCATTAGAAGTTTGGTGTTCTACATAATAAGTGGAATTAGTGTATTCTGCTTTAAAGTATTCTTGAATACAGAATTAGGAATTTGCTCCCGTTTTCTGATCATTGGTTCCTTCTAGGTTATGCAAAATAAAACTTGTTTATTTGTATTTTAGCTTTTTCATTGATTTAAATTGTGTGAAAGATAAATACAGTACAGTTCATACTTTGTAAGAAATTTTTGAATTAAAATTTAGATAAATGTATACACCATGTAAATTGTCCTGTGATATCCAGTAATATAATAAATTGCCTATAGAGCAGTGGTTCTCAGATATGCAGGGGTATGCAGTAAAACGATAATAAATGTGTGTTAGGTTTTCCAACCATAATATCCATGTATTTAATTAAATTTGTAATGTAACCTCAACATGGTAGTTTTAGCTTTATAACCTAATCAAAAATCTGTCAATCCCTACCTCTAACTGAAATTCTTTAAAAGCGATTTGTTTAAATATCAAGAATTACAATAAAAAAATTTTAATGCAAAAGAGGCAAAGGAAGAGATATGACTTAGGCTCTTAAAACTCCAGCACCTAGTGGTTATTGATCAAAAGTGAGCTGATGCTGATAGCCCTGCTTCATTTTTCCGGTATTGAAAAATCCAATAAAATGTGAAAATAAAAAATTGGCTCACAAAAATATAGTTATGTTTATTAGTCTTGCAATTAGTTTTATTAGAAATCTTATAAGAATAAAAAGTTATTTTTGCAGTTTATTGGTCAAATAGTTTACAAATTTTTACAGTATTTTATTTGAGTAAGTTAATGGTAGATACAGAAGAATTCACTGCTAAACAGGATGGGCCAAGAGAAACATTTTTCGAATTGTTTCTTATTGTTATATGCATTTTGCAATATAAGAGGTAGGGTAAGTGTGGTTATCATGAAATAGAAAGGAAGGATTATTACAAAGTTTAAATTAAAAAACAAAAAGCTGAAAGCAGTCACATACTGGGTAAGTAATCTGCTGTTTGCTTTCTTTGTGAGTCATTGCTTATCTAAAACAAGTACTTCTCTTAAAATAGATTTAATTGACCATAGTATACTTAAGTCAATGCCTTCCCTTACAAGGAATTTTGTTACCAGTCTGTCATCCCAGCTTGGATTTTCTTGGCAGCTATTTTTTAAGTAAGCCTTATCCATTTCTCATATCTAGTTTTTTTGTACTTTCTTGTTAAAGTGACTAATGCATTTGCTTGCCAGAAACTTGATCATCCAGCTTATAACTTGCAAATATCAAATATTGTCAATAACTTGTGTGGTAACTCCTGTGATAAAGAAGTACTAGTTTTTTTGTCTGTAAAAAAGGTCATTTACGTTTTTTCATCTGTTCTATCAGTATATAAGTTTTGTTTGCTGTTTCTTCTTCATTTTAGCAATCAAGTATTTAATTTATTATAACACATAAATATAGTTTACACAATCTGCCGTGAATGGTGCCTGAAGCTATAGCTAAGCAGGTTATGAGACCCAAAATGTCACTAATTGTGATTTGTTGCCAAAAATTATCATCAAGAAAATGTGAGCTGATATAAAATAACTGATAAATGCTGAAACTTTTTCTGTATTTACTTAATAAAGCAATCACTGTGCTGATTCACTAAAATTCGCAAATTTAAGCAACCAACCTATAATGAGCAAATTTCAAATATCTCCAGAGATTTATATGGCTTCTTAAACAAGGAAGTTTAACAAGGACACTTAACAAGGACTTTTGTCTTATGTAGTGTAACTACAACCAGTTATGCGCTTCAAAGTGGCCACCACATAAATCTTTGGTGATATTTGAGATTTTCACATTAAAGACCAGTACTATTTAGTTTGTTAAATTTGGCAACCAAGTGCTGTAGGTACTTTAACAAGGAAGTACCTGAGTTATTTTCAGTTGTTGTTCTGTTAAAGGTGACTTATTATTTTTTTTTTAATAATAAACCTTCACTTTTTTTTATATATTTGTGCAAATGAATAGGATGCTAATAGATTCTAAATGATGCATTTTTATCAGTGTGAATTAGAATAATAAGCAGAAATCTCTTTCTTGAACTTTGATTTGATTAGCACACTTCTAGAGATAGTTTCTGTATGTTTTTAGAGATAAGTTAATTGCCCCTGAACGAAATAACTAGCTCTTGAATTAGAAAAATTTTATTATCTATTTTTAAAAGCACATTGAGCTTTTTCATTTGAAATGAGTGCGAGATCTGTATTCTTCCATAATTAAATATATTTACTTTTTTACTTTAACAGACAAAAAGATTTAAGAGCATTATTGCTATGTTAAAGAAAATTCTAATTAACTTTCTTTCATTTTGATTAAGATGTGAATCATGTTCAAGTAAAGTAATCATTTAATGTTGAAAATTATTCAAAGTCACTTTTTTTTTTTTTTTTTTTGGTATGTTGGTTTGCCATAGGATATTGTAATAAAGTGTCTTGTAAAACAGAAGGAGCAGTTCTTATTTATCTAAAAATAAATAAGTAGGAATATGTTCACCTGGACTGGTCATCATGTTTCATGCTACATGTCTATACTTTAGGCAAACTTGTTGATAAATTCATGCAGTAGTGCTGTTCATAACTTGGCACCTCTATTTCCAATGCTTCATCAATTTTTATTATTAATGCTACTGTCCAACAATTGTCCCATTCATAACTTTCACTTCAGTATCAGCCAGCAGAAAGAAAGTATTCTAGTGCTCATCAACACATATGTAAAGAAAGAATATCTTAGGCGTTTAATATGCACATGCATTTAGAAAAAAGCATCTTGCGTCTGTTCAATAAGATTTAATTGCAAAAACATCCATTTAAGTATATCTTCACTTTCCTTCAGCTGCAGTGCTATAGGATGTCACATTATACATTAAAGATAAATTTGGAGTTGAGCATGCCTCATAAGAGAGAACTTTTAGAGCAGAATTATCTTAACAGAGTAGTGGTCACCATTTGTGGCTTTCATTGCAGTCTGTTCCAGATGTCCATCTAATGTAATGCCTTCTTTTTAATTGCTAAATTAAATTTTTATAATTAAACTTGTTTGATGATTTTGTACACCATCTTTTTATTGAATCAACACTGATGACAGAATTTGTTATCATCAGCAAATAATATCTTACTCCATTGTTTAGTCCTTTTGTTGTTTAAATCATTGTAAGTTGTTACACTGATGAATGGTTGTTTAAGGAACACAACATAAAAATTCTACTATCATACAGTCATTTATATCTCATATATAGGTAGTTTGTAATGACTTCTGGCTCCTGGTATCTGCAAAATTGTAAAGCAGCTATTATTGACATTGTTGTTCATAGGTGACAGTCACAAATCTTTCAAAAAGCTGTGCCTGTCATTCTAAGTATTATCCACTGTCGTTATATAATGCTAGGGATAATATTGAATGTATTAAATGTGTTCCTCTGTCCAATTACCCCAGCTACCCAAATGTTTGTGATGTGTCACAAGTCACTTAAATGTTTCCTAAGAGACATTTAATTTTCTGCAAGGGAAACTTGCTGAGCGTCTGTAGGTATCAAACAGCTACTTGCATATTATCATATTGACCATGACGAAAGTTGGTGGAGACCCTAGCCAAAGTTGTGCTAATTGTTTTTGTAGAAATCTGAGCTGCACCTTTGTCTAAAACTCTTACAATAAACTATTAGTTGGTTTCTCTGTGCAAACCACTTAATAGCCACTGCTGTGGAAGTATTTAACCTGCTTCATTTTTGCACTTTGTAAAAGGTTATCTTCTATTCTTTAGGTCTTCAGATTGTACAGAAGTTATTTAGAGTTCTATGAGTACAAATCGCTGGCAGGTGATTGTTCCAGTCTGTTATTGTTTTGTGAGCTATAATCAGCTGTCCTTTTCCCCAGTCAGCATTAGCTGTAAATAAACCTTAGTGCAGTTGCAAATGGGATTCTACAGTCTTTTAATTTTTTTTTTTTAATGGGAGGAAAATATAACAATACTAGAAAATTTATATCATTGTTCATAAAAAGAAATAAGTTCCTTATTGAGAATCAATCCAGTTATGAAAGCACAGATGTTTGGAGAGTGTGTTGTGATAATGGGGTAATAATTAAGTAGTGGACATGCTTAATATTAAGAAAGGCATTTATGCATTAGTACAGCCACCTTCTTTCTGTAAATTCATTGAATTTACAGGTGATTTACTGAAGGAAGAATAATAACATGCAATAGCAAAAATCATTTACTACTAACATATATATTTTACATTTTAATTAGCTATTTGTTTTAAAACTGAATCAACAAACACACTTTTTTCTTCTGTTCTGGTAGCAATTATCTAAAGATTGCTTTAAGATCAAAAATCACTAAAAAAATGATAAAATATTGTATTCCTGCAGTGATTTTACAGCAATTTACTCAATTGTAATAGTTACCCAACCAAATATTTTGAAATTAAGACAGAAGAAAAATATCTGTAAAAACAATTGCAATTTGGAAATGCAACGAAAAGAATCCATGCAAAATTCGGACTGTTTCTTGTTGAAACTAACGAGTTGTCATGCACATGGTTGCAAGAGTTCGGCACATTATGAAAATTTGCTGACTTTTATTAAGGTGATAGTGCAAATATATAAGAAATTCAGAAATTTTATGAGAAAACCTTGAACTTTTATTAGTCATTTACTGGCATTGCCTCTGATTTCATGATTAGACAATTTGAATATGTAATAACTTTTTCTAAAGATATGCTTTAAATTTCCATATTATTTTTTGTCTTAATTTCAAGGTTATGACCTTTAAATGAAATAACCAACTGATGCATTTAGGATAAGACCTCAGATTTTCTTATGCTTTTAAAGTGTTATGTAATCTTATTTAAAATTTATACAATTATTACTCAGATTTAATATTTCAGTACTAAATAATTTTTCTAGTAAAGAGTCTGGCATCACTGAACGTTTTCAGGTATACATTTTGCTCATTATGGTATTTTTTTTTTTCAATTAGAAAACACAATAGTCAGTGATAATATTCAGAAGCTTGCAAAAGGCTCAAGTTTTCATGCCTATAGTGTATATAAGTTGATTAGTAAATTTGAGCATATTTTATACTGTTAGCAACCAATGATAAAATAATAAAGGTAATACTGTTTTGAAAAAATTTATATCATTTATGATATTGTGTATTTACAGATTTTGTTGCTGCTGTTTTTATATTATGCTGGCTGGAATTCGCCATCAAAAAGTGTCTTTAATTGTTCAAGAACTAAGTCGAGGTTAGTCCGTTTGATCATACAGAAGGTAAATATGTGAATTTTCTTGCTTTCAATTTGCATTTAAATCTTTTCTAACTGTTGGTCAATTTCTTGCCATCTAGGCATTTGTTAGGGAACAACTAAACTCATCAGTCATTTGAATAATGAATGGCTTTCTCATGAACAACAACAATAAAAAAGAATCCCAGAATGCATTACATACATGCATACTTTGAGTATACCAGCTAACCTCTGGTAATTACTGAGACCTTTTAGACCATGAGAAATGAATACAGTGTGGAATATTACTTTTAACTATGGCAACAAATGGAATTTGCTGCAAATTGGGCTAGTAAAGTGTGCTAGATTCATTGATTAAACTTTAACAAGAAAATTATAATTGTTTGCATTTGAAGGATCAGCTAATATATTTATTTGATACTTACAGTTCTCTGAGGTAACCAATTTTCCAAACTCTTGTCAAAAGAGGGGCATCTTAACATAAGAATGTTTTGTGGCTAACATTTTGCTGTTGAGCAAGAATAGCTTTGAAATAATTTTCTTGGGCCTTACTTTACTGCCAGTACTTTCTAATTCTTAAAAAGCAAGATACATCAGTTGTTAAGCATCATTTTCAAGAAATTCTTTTTGTGGGGGGAAACACTGCTTTTACTGCTACCCTGTATACATAGAAATCTGCTTTCTTAAAATAAATAAATAAATAAAAATATCAAAGGATTGTACAAACTTGGTATCTGTAATTTGGCACTCTGCACCAGCTAAAACAACCATGCTATGCACATACTTGGTTTGCCACATAAATATCTTTTGGTGACATCATTAGGTTGTCACATAACTATTATGACAACATACTGCTTTGCCACATGCTATGGATAATCAAAAAGTCCCCTTCTGCCATTTAAATTTTGTGAGATAGTATTTGAAATTACATATTTTGCAAATGTATTTGCATCTTTGTTAAAAATTTGGTTGAAACTGTTAAATCAAAGAGCTCAACTCTGTTAGATCAGAGATGCTTTTTTTTTTTTTTTTTTTTTTTTTATAAAATATGCTATTTTATGCTTCTTTTTCATGATATATGTCAGTGAATATCCACCATTTAGGTAGAACTCTTTTAGATTGTGTTCGTATGTACAAAGAGACTCATATCAAATTCAACAATTTTCTTGAAGTTTTAATTTCAAATTTTAGCATATTTGACCAGATATTTTAAGCAAATCACCTTGATAAGGTTATTCCAGTCAATGGAATGTTCATTTGAAATTATTACAGATATTTGTTTCTCATACTGTTTAATTGAAGTCAGTTTTACTGACTAATAATATATGAAACTAATATTGTCAAAAAAGGAATTTTTGATCCGTGAAGCCAGTTTCTGTCATGATATTCATAAATTTTATTTTATGACTGTTCTGACAAAGTATGTGTGACCAGTATGTGGTAGAATAATTCCCTTTTCTTGGAAAACCAGAACAGTTTTTTAGTCTATGGCAAACTGAGATTACTTATTATATTTACAAATGAAATAAAAATTTAAAAAAAACAGATGCAATATCATTATAAATGAAGATTTGAACATGAGAAGCTAATGCATCAATGAACAAGAGGTGCAGGTAAAGAAAACAAAAGGAAAAAATGAAGGTTGCTATATTAGAAACCATTAATGTTATTACCATTGCAGCAGATTTATCATAGTTATCTCAAAGATCTACGAGTACCATTTATTCATATGTCTAATAAATTATTGTTTTATTCATATGTCTAATAAATTACTGTTTTATTCATATGTCTAATAAATTACTGTAATGCAGAAATTGGATCTGCAGTTAAATCATTTAAAACATCATGTAGCTTTTGCTGTGCAAACTGAATTTTTCGAATAGTATGTTCCATTCCATCCTATCTTGTAACAGTCATCTCACAAGAGGGTTTTGCTAAATATTCAGAATGTTTGTAAACTGTGGATACAGTGATAGCTCATTTTGACCTGGTGCCAGCCCTTTTGTAACCAGCCATCAGTGCTACCCCCCCCCCAAAACAAATAGTATGTGGCCCTTACTTTTATGGCCTTGTAGCCTATTCTGCTTGTTAATAAATATTGATATACTGTATTATAGTCCACTCCTTTATTCAATCAATCTCACTCTCTAACAATTTGTTTTGAAAATATTGGTACTTATTTATAAAATTTATGAAGTTATCCAATATTTAAAAAATATGGCCTTATGACTTGTAGATGATTTCTTTATATTTATATTACATTTTAAAACTGTCTGATTATTAATGAGCATTTCAGATGAAAATATATAATTTTTCATCTGAAATGTCTTCCACATATTTATAAGCCTTTGCAACTCAGGTCAGAGGGTTTTTGGTTTCTTTGTATTTAATATCTTCTTCTTCATATTAGTAGTCATTATCTTTTGTTTTAATCAAGTTGTAAACTTTGTTCTCAGTCAGTTGATTTACCACCATAGTGTCTTCACCAGTTAATACTTAAATATGTCCAACAATTTCTACTTATTCGTGATGTTAAGATGTTTCAGCTTCTTATTCTTTTTCTTGGGATCCACCTTCAGTTTCTTTCATGTGATGTGTCTTGTCACAGTGAAAAAGCTGCAAAATCTCTCCCTTTTCCATCAGAAGATTTTTTAAAAATAAAGTTACTTTAATTACAAGTGGAATAAGTGAAATGGTGTTGGCAGACGAGGAAATGACACTAGTGTGCAGAACGTAAGCATGGATTTTTTTTTTACCGTTATTCTCTAAGAAATCACACGAGGGGCATGAAAATTAGAATTATTAAAGTATTACTTAGTATTTCAGATGATGAAACAGTTTTTAAGGCAAAAGTACCTGCTCCATGAGCATATGTTCCTTATTAGATATTCACTGACAAATATTATCATACATAAAGGCATCTTGCTAAAGCATCCCATACATGTTTTACTTGATTTAACACTGAGGCACATTGGCAAGCCTGATAGTAAAGTAAGTGATGATCAGTAAATATGCCTGGCAAGCACATTGGCATATTTACTGATTTTCTAGAAGCTCCTCCTCAGCACAAATGAGATGTCGTCTGGCATTATAAATAAAAATGAAGTCTGCATCAACAGCTGCTCAACAGTCATACATGGGAAAGGATCATTTTTTAACAACAGCAATCTCAGTTAATGGTGTGTCCATAGAAAACTGATATACTATATTTTATGATCATTATGCTGAATGATCATTGTGGCTATTCAGCATAATGGCTATTCAGACGAGTACATCTGACACTGTTAATTTGTTTGTGTGATGAAACTGTGTCCAACCCCTCTCTCCTATCAGCTGACATTAAGAAATATTTATTATATTGAAATGATTTTCATCTGTAAAGAAAGCATGACCACACTGGTAATATAGCTAGTGTGTTTATGCCGTTTAGTGTTTGGAAAATGATGGGTGCTATTGGACAGCCATCAGTGGTCTAGTTGCAGCAAATCATGACTCCTAATATCTTGATATGTTATACCTGCTGCTTAGCCTATATAGTGGTTAGTGACACTAACTGCCATACCGATGGGCTTGAGTTCAGAACCTTGAAGAAGGTATGATGTTTGTAAGCATATAGTGCCTGTGTAGCAAGGGAGCAATCAAAATACATGGTGAACCAAAAGTTCTCTCGAAAGGTTGGTAATAGAGGAAGAGAGGTAGGAGACCCTCGGATTGTCTCCTGGGGTGTTCTCCCGGCAATACCTAATATTTATGTAGAGGAATTCACAATTGCCAACCTTTCTTCAGCCTGTACATGTCTTGGCCTAATAATCTGACATAGCCATTGAGCAGTGTTGCCTGCTGATTGGTGTTAATTCTTTTTACCTGCAAAACAATATGCTTATTACCCATTGATGTTTTTTTTTTTTTTTTCCTTGACCATCTACCACCAAATTTTCTGACAACCTTATCAGCGTTTAGGAAGATTGTTCACATATATAAAACAATCCTGAGTGATATCAAACTGTTGTCACACTGTGCCTTTTCTCAAGTTTGCAGACCATTCTTCCACATATTAAGTTGTCCAGGTTTTTTCAAATCGTGTTACATATGCAGCACATTTGGATTTACAGCAAACATCCTAATAATCTGCTTCATTGTCTTTTTGCTTATTATCAATATATAGTGCAAATATAAATCAGTTCCCTTAAGAGAGTCCTTCACGAGGGTATCCATTTTCTTCGGCAGATGATCCACATAGCTTTGCCATGTTCAAAATAATCTGAACTGTAGCCTTATTGTCATCCATTGTATATTATACTGTTGCTCTCATGTTACTTGTGTTTAAGTATATATATATGAATCACCTTTCTACTGAAATGGCATTTTATTATGCTAATTGCTACAAATCCCTTCCTCCTAGTTCTGTCTGTTTCAAAATTACATCTGTTCTTAAGTTTTGTACGTTAATGTATAATGTTCTGTGTAATGTATAATGTTCTAATTTATTTATAGGGAATATTATCATGTTTTTCTGATAGCCTGCTATCAATTCTAGCAACATTAAGCCTTGTCCTTTTTCAAATTGTAGTAGGACATTAACATATACATCTTTACTACAAATACTAATAAACTAGAGATTCAGTTAGTTTCATATCTTTCTAATATGCTGCTTTTATGATTCAGGTTTTCAAATTGATAACAAAAAGCAAATGATTGATTACAATGATGTGTAATTTGGCTGTGCAAAAATATATTTGTGTAAAGCAGAAACGTTATGCTAATGGTATTAATAGGTTAGAACGAAAGTAATATTCTGTGGCTAAATATATGAATTCAGGAACATATCTACAGTGCAGATTAGCAATGAGGAAGCACATAAGATCATATGTAGATATAGATGTACAACTAGATATGATTAGTCAGATATTTAGAATATTATTTATTTTTAGTTATGCTGAATAAAGGCAGTATCACTGCTAAATATATACTGACATCATCTTAATGATGTATTCTCAGATAATCTCATACAGGATGATGAAGTTGCTATCAAAAGTAATTAAAATGGCTGTAAAACTTGTATCACACGTATAGATTTAAAATGCAATAGGCAGTTTTGTCTGGAAAAGTATTCTTCTATAAATAGTTTGTACAGTATTCCTGCCTTTGTACCAAAATATTACATTCCTGCAAAATTTTCACAGAACATTCTTCATTTGCAGGCAAATTCCACAAGTACATGTTTCAAAATTCAGCTGAAGACAAAAAATATTACTGTTGTAGAGCTTTCTAATTCAACCAAAACAGCACATACAAAAGTGGCAACATTGCTTGTTCAAACTTCAGTTATCAATATAATAAGGAATATAACAACATAAGGAATTGCTATGCACATGGTTGCCACAGTTTGGTGACTTCTACAAAGGTGGTTACGATAATACCAAAATACTGAAAATTACCTCAGGAGGGATTATTCACATTGGCGAAAATGTCTGGAGAATTGGTAGAAAGCTTTTTGATTAGAATCCTACATGCTTACCTTTATGTGTTTTCACGTAAATGCATTTGGGTGACATGATGGCATTGCGTCGTTGCTTTTATGCAGCTTTTCGGAAGAAGTGTAGATAATCAGAAAATACCTTTCATTGTGACTGAAAGTTTTATAATAATTTTATATGCAGTTATTTTATCTGGAACAGTGAATATTGAAAAACTTTGAAGTTATAATGTGAGAAACATTTTTATTGTAGTCAAATATTTTTGTTACTTAATCCTAGGATTTTATTTCTAAAAAAGTAAAATACTTTTTCCCTTTCTTAGGAATTGTTATGTATTTCTTAGGGATCCCTTGTTATTCTATGTGGTTATTGAGTGATTAATTATATGGAAAGTTGCTTTTGTGTATTTTTATGTGATTAATTTCATATTTAGATTTCCTATTTTATGTTTTTATATTTTAGAAAATAATACCTATTCTTCTACGATACAAATTGTCCCTTCCTCTCAGTTGCCCATTTCACAATGAGCGGGATTTCCTATGGTGGCCAGATGTCCGGGTGGATTTTCAAGATGAGGAGTGGATTTGCCCATTCTGTGGCCAAGCATTTCTGTCAGAGTCGATAATTAATGATCATTGGGATAAGAATCATGCTCATGATCAAGTATATATTTTTAAAATGTTTAATAACATTCCATGTTTAACAAGAATTAATTTGCTGTTTGATAAATAACTTCCTGATAACACTACTGCTTAATTTCTTTCTTATTTGAAGGACTTGAGAAAATAAAAAATCATAGTGTATTTCTCCACTTTTTTAATTTCTCCCTTTTAAAATTAAATCTGTCATTATAGTTTGAGAGGTATAAGATGTGTTGGTGACTTTAATTTAATAAAATATGTTCTAAAGATAATATTCTGAAGTACAGTTTATGCTTTACTTAATGGAGCCAAACTAGAAATGAATCTTATCTTTTTGTTTGTAGCTTCTTCTTCAATTAATACTAAAAATGCTTGTAAAAAATATAATTTTTCAAAATAATTATGGGTCATTTCTTCCCTTCTCCCCCTCCACTTTTTACTCTTTTGAACTTTTAACAAACTTAACACATAGCTGATTTTGTTATGCTTTCCATTCAGCTGCTAATGATTCCTAAGGTGCTGAGATGAAATAGAAGATACTGCTTTTAATAATGTAACTTTTTTGTTCTTTGATTGTAAAATAACTAGAAATAACAAAGTTTCAATATTTTGTAACACATATATGGTCAAACTTCATGAATTCTTAGAATCTTTCAATAAACTATATTAAGTTCTTTAAATATATTTTTTTTACATTCTATTAATTATCATTTTTATTTTATGACTTGTACTATTAGTCCTCAATGACCCATGCTGATATTTTATTGCATAAATACATCTTAATGTTTAATTATTAAGGACTTGAAATATGGAGAAAACAATCATCATTTATACATCCTATTGACACTAGCAAGATATGTCCATGTAACCTCTAACAGCTGAATTGATTGACAAGATAAAAAATTAACAGGAGTTATGAAATGTGTATTTTTAAACATGTGTTTTTCAATACAATTATGATGTTTGAAATTGATATAAGTGGTTCATAATAAACATGTTATTATAAGAGTAGCGAGGCTCTTGCCTTTTTTGCTTTACATGAATGAGTTTTAATAAGAGAAATAAAACCGTATCATTTAATACAGTTTTGTGACACTTGAAAGACAATGAAGTTATCATGCAGTAGTCTAATTCATCTGTCAGATGGGAGAGCTGTATATAGCAATAGTAAAGAACAAAAAAATACAGCAAGAGGATCTATGTTTGAAACTTTGAGCATGATTTTTTTTTCCACTTTGATAATTTGCTTTTGCATTATTTAGGTATGTCAATGCATAAAAAGAACATTAATTATGTTCATTTCAGTTTTTTAGTGCCTACCAGTTACACTAACCAAGTTTACTAAATAAAGAAACCATTTTTCTATTATTGCAGCTACCATGAGAGAAATTCATCACTTCTGTCTGTGATAAATCACTAAAACTGGTTGCTGACTGAAAACCAACTTTACATAACACCTCACACAGACAACATAATTATTCCATTTAACAACTATTTTACATCTTTTAACTCTTCCTTATATCAGTCAATGGACAGAAGCTCTTTCCTGCCAAGTAAAATACTGCACTATTTTCAGAAATAGTAGCCACAAACAATAGAACCAATTTTCAACATGAATAGATTTATTCCTTTTGCAATTTTTAGTGTTGCAGCTCCAGATGGTTTTATTGTCAATGCATAGCTGCATTTTGTGGTTATTTTTGCATGTCCTGTAATAAGATAAAAGGAATTTTTCTAGAAAGAATTTTTATTACATATGGCCTGGAGTTATGCCTTGTAGAGGTTATATTAGGTTGATGAATAGGAAATAAAAAATATATTAATAGCCTAAGTCATATTAATAGCAGTTGATGAAAGAGGGTGGAAGAAAT